>JAVGWX010000003.1:124078973-124271473 GCA_036924085.1 Ariolimax columbianus | reverse complement strand
GTTCCAGGAGACATAATGCGAAACGACGACATTCACAGTATGGTCGCACTGCGTTTTGTGTAGAATACATGTTCAGGCACAAAAAAACGGTGGTTTGGTCATCTTATGAGAATGTACCCTAATCACCTTCCACTGATGGCTTACAACGCTAGAGGGCAAGGGGCTGCAGCGAGATAGTTGGATAGATGGCATTTGACTGTTTGTGCAGCGACACGGGCTCACATTGACCGACGCGACACACTTGCCGCAGACAGGGCCTACTTAAGCTCTTATGACGCTTAACGTTTTGCCTCAGAAACTCGACAGAGTTAACCGAGGAACACAATAAAATGAAAATAGCAATCAAATACCTACGAAGCACAACGAGAGGACCAGCAAATGGCGAGGAACAACGGGAGGAACATAACGGAAACACTAGGTTGGGTACAAACAGATACACACACGCATCCAATGACTGGTTTATGCGTCTTAATATCGCCTAAATTGACTACGGCCTGGGATGGAATAGGCGCGCCTCCACCAGTAGAAACTAGTGAGGCAAACACTACAATTAAAACCACATAAAAAACGACATAAATGACAAGAAAACTACCTAACTAACAAGTTCATAAACTAGAACAGTTACGCTGCCCATCGTGCTCTATAATCCGGTACCCAAAATCAATGATTTAAATCATGCTTATAAGTGACAAATGGAAGAAGAATATTGTGAAAAACGTACTACGTGATATTCCATTTATTAACAAACCAAATTGATATCAGGGAATAGTGATTACGCATACAACATTCGTGTGTAAACCATCTCAGCGTCATGTGTGAATCATTCAATGCCGCTTTATATTTACTATTCAATGGGCGACCTATGTTAACTATCCGCTCAGAAGCTTATATAAGCTACATATCAGCGTACTCATAAAATGCAGTGATTTGTCCAATCAATATAATTGGCTATCGGTATTCGGTTTATACATAAAAACACCAACTAAAGCAAAGAATATAATACAGAATGATATGACATTAGCTTGGTGGACGCTCACACTGTTAAATATTATGATACAACCTTCTCCATTTTACTGCAAGCAAGCACTCACTGTAGTAACTGCAGACACTAATTAGACAAATTAAACGAATACGATTCTTTCTTTTGCACCCTCTCTCTCTCTCTCTCTCTTTCTTTCTTTCTCTCCCTATCGTGCATATATATATATCTGGCAAAGATGGCGCCAGAACTGGCTGCGAGTCTACATTTCTCTACTGTTTTGTATCATTATGGATGCCGCTAGACCACGGATTTGCCTGGAATTCACACTAGTCGACGACTTACACTTGTGTTCACGGAAACGTGGTGTTGTTTTCCGTCTGGACTTGTTATTTCGTTCTTTTGTTGTGTGATTTCTTCCATCCGTTTATCCTGGTCTGGACGCCGGCTGAATGGCACTACGCTTATACTTGTGTCGTATTTCACGGGTTAGTTCTGCCGGTTCACCTTCACGAATTTGGCGTGTGGGAATTTTAGATGCTACTATGATGAGCTGAATACAGCTGGGGAGAAATGCCAGACTCACTCACACGCTGAGTGTTGTCCATACGACCTCTTGTGGTTATCGAAAAGGCACGACAAACTGCGTTAGATGCCATCCCACCTTTCTACCCTGCGGGTTACATGTTTCCGGAAAGGCTTCGGTGGTAACCCTAAGGCAAAATCTGCATCCTATGCTATCTTCAGTCGTCTCGATGAATGTCTTGCCACTGGCAAAAGGTAGCTTAGGCTCTGTGAGTGAGGTTGACAAAAGGCGCAGTTTCTTCCTCACTTTAATCCAAAAAACCGGGCAAGTCACCCATTTCAGCGGACACAGCAAGAGTAACGACTATCCACACGGCTGAAGTGGTCTTCATCACTTGTAATGGACAACTATTATATACATGTGTGTGTGTGTGCGCGCGCGCGAGTGCGTGTTTTTTTAAAACTGTAGGTTGTGCTACAGTTGCAAGGGTCCAACGAGCCAACGTCAGGGAAACCTTGAAAATACCTTTCATTGTACCCACGCATAACTTAAGAACCGTGTCCCAGAGATGGAGTTCATAGAACGGCTCATTATTCGAAATTCGTAAACAATCCACGGTTTCTACTGAAGTCCCACGACCTTGTAGGTCACATATTAGGTTCTAAACGCGCTATCCTTTCTCTGGCGACACCGTAGTTTAAGGAAAGTTGAGACGACTGAACTGAAGACAAACATAAATGATTGGTCAAAGTGCGGAGAATAGGGTATAGGCTGAGGGGGGGGGGGGGGGGGGTCAGTGTATCAAGGACAGCAGAGACAGGGCAGAGCAAGCGAAGAGAAGATAAGACTACCATGCAGTTGGTAGGAACGAGATCATAGACAGAAGACTACCAAACAGGTTGCAAGGATACAACATGGCCAGTGTGTAACTAGAATAGAGAGATAGAAATAGAAGTCACCGAAGCAGACTAGCACTGAGGAGGAACCAGAGACCACGCACGTGTAAGAATCTGCATGTGTGTAATGTTCTGTTTAAGTCGTCTCTGACACCTGTCACACGTGACGCCGACTTCAAAGTCCCTGAGTGGCATTCGTCTGCATTCTCGTCAGAGGGAGACGTGTTGCTTTAACACGAAGCTGTCGTCCTGGACAACACGTCGTGACACTTGTTACCTTTGACCTGACAACCACAGTAACGGAAACACTGTCATCTGTCTTAGGAACGAGAACCGCTGCAGTCATCACGTTCCTGACTATAAGACGAAGAATAATCAGCAGATCTAATCACTGTAAACATCTTCCTGACGTTAAGCCAAGCCAGGAGGCTCCTAAGTCATCTACGTGGTAGAAGCTGAGAGGCGGGACTTAAGGCCACCAGACGAACGAGGACAGAGAGATAGGACTGAGAACAATTAACTAAACAGAAATGTATTATCGCAAAGGCATATAGACTGTGAATTGAACATTTACTAGAATCGATCACGTGATACAACACTGGGTTTTTTAGTACAAAAGAAATACCAGTGCTAAATGCACGAAACTCTTGAAAGTGATTATAGTTAGAGTTGGTTACGAAAGACAACGATTCACATCCCTATTATTATGTGTATGCTGTTTAAAAAAGTATCCCATAGCATTACTGCCGTAGGGTTTGGGGTGTTAGCGATCTCACATTTCAAAGGCTCGGCTATATGAGGGCGGTAGCCATCTCCTCTCCCTCGAAATACGAAATAAATAATCATTGGTTTTAGCTGTTGTTAAAAAGAAATGTTAGTGTTTTAATCAGAGTTGTGAGCTAAGGAGTGATGGAAAAAAGTTACTAATTTGTAATAGAGTGAGTCTGATACACAGATGTAATTAATAGAGTGATTTAGGATTGGCAATAGCCTTAATCCTGCCACAATTGTAAGAAAACTAGTCTGGCATAATCAAAACACGTTATGCATAACGTTACTGTTAAACAGCAGAATTACAAAACTGTCATCAATTAAAAGATCGAAAAATCAAAATATATACAAACACATATCTGCTTCTTCTCGTGATCGTATCATAGATGTTGACACCACCAGGCGAGTTTCCACAATGAACTCGACCGTTGACTGTAGTTGCTCTTTAGCTCCATACAGTTTTGATTGTAGTGTCGAATCACTTGGCCAGTGTATTCTCTTTAACTGACCACACAGAGGACGGTCCTGCAAAACATGGTCGACAGTTTGTTCACCTGTCCCACATGTACACAGCCGCGACGCTGACAGACGAAGCCTGTACATGTGTTTATTCAGTCTATTGTGACCAGTCCTGAGGCAAAGTCTGTTGGTTCTGTTCTCTGCTGACAGCCTGGACAACTCTCTTTCTCTAAGTATGATATTTCGCTGTCTTCTTGTTCACAGTCTCCTCCCCTCCTTGTAAGCCCATCTGCCCTCTCATTTCCAGGCACGTCACAGTTGGATGGCAGCCACTGGAGCATAGTTCGCTTTCCAGAAGATATCCTACCCAGTTCCCTTCTCAGAAGCGAGAGTTTACCACCCTTAAGAACTTGTTGCACATATAATGTGTCTGTGATGATGACTATTTGGTGGCAATCAGAATTAATGTTCTGGATCTTGTTCTGGATCACAAATACATATGCAAAAGCCTGCAGTAAAACTGAATACCAAATGTGACCGCAAAAAAAACAATGCAACATTGTCGTTTGACATAATAACATTACATACTTGTTTTTTCGTTTCGACATAAAAAAAGGTGGGAGCAAAAAGTAGCAAACAGGATCAGCTGAAACACACCGACCTAAATCCCTCCTCTCGTCCTAGTTACACTCGTGGAAACAGTCTGTGTCACAGTAGTTTGGACAACAAGGTGGGTATTGAAACTGTGATCCTCAAAGCATAATGAGAAGTCTTGAATTGCACTATAGGCAGGGGACCCAGGATCAACTTCGCAAGTTCACCTCAGGATGTAAGAAGAGCCACCGTAACCCGCTACCACAAAAGGTCATCAAGAGTGAACAACGCAATACGAGCAGCTTCGAAAATAAACAAGCAATATAAAGGCATTCATCGCTGACTGAGTAAACAAAGCAAAACAAAATTATAAAGTCATAACCAAATAGTACGTGGTCGACGTTAACAATGCATGGCCCTTTTATCGTGATCGCCATAGAATGACATGGAGCTTAGATAGTCTTTGTTGCTTTTCTTTGAAGAATATATACCAAGGAAGCATTTAATTGCATAATACGTGTACACAACGTAACCCCGGATAATATTCGCATTAGCTAGATCAGTGCTCTTCAACCTTCTTATACCTGACGCCCAATTTTATAACTTTTGTGAGGGGAAATGTTCCTTACCGCTCACTTTTATAACTTTTGTGAGGGGAAATGTTCCTTACCGCACACTTTTATAACTTTTGTGAGAGGAAATGTTCCTTACCGCTCACTTTTATAACTTTTGTGAGAGGAAATGTTCTTTACCGCTCACTAAAATCTAAATTGAAGAAGATTTCGCGATCTCTGGGATATATTCTGCTACTTAAGCCCTTTTCAGGGTTTAGTAGCGGGAGAATGAGAACGAACGAAGCCAAACCAAAATGGAACGAGGTTAGAGCGGACTGGGTTCACAGATTACAGAGCTTTGACATGAAACGAGGTTAGAGCGGACTGAGCTCACAGATTACAGAGCTTTGAAATGGAACGAGGTTAGAGCGGACTGGGTTCACAGATTACAGAGCTTTGAAATGGAACGAAGTTCGAGCGGGCTGGGTTCACAGATTACAGAGCTTTGAAATGGAACGAAGTTCGAGCGGGCTGGAGCGTAAGACAGGACAGAGTAGAAGTGTGAACAACCAAGGAGCTGCAAGAACCATCTGTATTCACGTGCTTCGCCATATACTGAGCACATATTGGTATGCTCGTAGTGTAGTGAAGTCGATTGTTAGAAACAGGACAGAAACAACACAAAAGAACGCACACATAAAACGAATAGGAGACGCTACAACAATGAACCAGCCTCGATGAAGATTCGAATTTCTGATAGAAATAGACGTGAATGAAAACAAATACAAAATCGAGACAGACGCCCAGTTGCTTCATAAAAATTGATACAAATAACCAAATCTTTTGGGAATGATTTATCTACAACAGATAAAGCGAATGTGAGACGACAAAATGGAGATGAGTAGAGGAAGAGAAATACGGATGGATATGAATTAAATTAGTAAGTAGCATGCCTTTGAAAAGCGTCTTCTTACAACAAATTATAAGTGACTTGACAGTTATGTTGCAATTACTTACCTTACGTTGTGAAGCGATCGCACCGATAAAACCGTGTCCCCCAAACTGGGATTCGAACCGGGAGCGACGTTTCACTCCTATGCCACGCAGATCTCAAGCAAAAACAAAAAACGTCGCCCAACGTGGGGCTCGAACCCACGACCCCGAGATTAAGAGTCTCGTGCTCTACCGACTGAGTTAGCCAGGCAGGTAAACATAAAAACGACAGAGACAGAGACAGAGAGAGAGAGAGAGAGAGAGAGAGAGAGAGACAGAGAGAGACAGAGAAAGGAAAAAAAGAAAGAACACATTAAGAAAGAACACAACAAAGACAGAACAAAATATAGACCCAATAAAAAAAGAATAAACAAAAAAATATTATAAACAAAAAATTAATACAATTAAAAAAAATAATTTATGAATAAAGGAGGCAGTAACTTTTGTAAGAAAATAAAAAGGATGAGAAATGAAATTTCGGAAGAAAATTATTAATTTACAAATAATTGTGTAGTAAGAGATAAGACGACGTTGGTAATTAAAAGTAAAAGTAAAAAGTAGAATAGTTAGAAGAGGATTTGACGAAACAAATTCCAACGTAATAAACGTTAAAACGAACGAGTTAATTTAACTCAAAATATGTTAGGATCACTCAGAAATCACCTGCAGGTTAATCTGAAATCTGGATATAAATAAAAGAAAAATAAGCGGTAACTTCACCGTCAGAAGAGTTCTAAAATGTGATTTACTAAATAACATAACGATTACAAATATATCGATATATATAGCTTGGGAAATAGTACCTCTGCTTATAAATCTTCTTCTTCTTCATCGTACGCAGTCAGACAGCAACCATTATTTTTTCGAAAAAAGCAGCGGTCATCCTGAGGCTGTCGACACTGCCATAGAGCTTGTCTAGTGTTGTCACTGGTGATGGCCACATCTGCTCTCTCTGATCCTCGTATGTCTGGCAGTTTTGCAGCAAATGCTCAGCGATCATTTTCCCGGTACCACACGGCATTCGTCAGTGCCACCTATCTTCAACTTGTTGAATAGGTGGTACCTGAGTCTATTGTGGCCAGTGCGAAGTCTGAAGACCACGACCTGCTCTCTTCTGTTCAACTGGTAATAGGCATCGTTTATTGTGTAGCCAGTATGTTCGGTTTCCCATTTGGTCATGTATCTAGCTCTAATAAGCCGTTTTGACTCTTCGTATGTCAGACTAGTATATGAGTGCATTCTGTTTCGTGGACTTGTACTGAATGATAGTGTCTCTATATATGCATTCTACATCGCGGACTTGGTTTGAAAAAATGTCTGTGTATGCATTTAGGAATCCTACATGAAAATAGTGCCACTGTATATAAATGCTTCTCTACGGCGAGCTGAGAGAGGGATGGCGCGAGAGAGGGCGCCCAAAGAAACGTTTTAAAGACGGTCTGAAGGACTCACTAAAAAGTTGCCAGATAGACATCGACACATGGGAATGTCTTGCGCAAAACAGATCTGACTGGAGAAGCGCAGTCAAATCGGGTGTAGCTGCCGGTGAAGATGACCGTGTTGTGAAAGCCCAGAACAGACGAGAGACGCGGAAATCCCGAGCAGCGGGAACACCATCCCCTTCTACAAAACCTCGTGTGCCCGATATGTAGCAGACATTTTCGTGCTCGCATTGGCCTGTTCAGCCACATGCGCACCCACACCCAACAGGGAAATCTGTGACAAGGATGATGTCGGCGGTCCTCATCGACAACGATGGACAGCTATTACATTACATATAAATGCATACATCCTGCATCGATGATTTGGTTAAAAAGATATAGTGCTTCTGTGCGTACATGTAAATGTATGCATCCTATACCGTAGGCTTGGCTAAACAAAATGAGTGAGTGCTTCTATGTATACATTTCTGCCTGTTACATTGTGGACTTAGTTCTAAAAATAGCACGTTTGTGTATAGATCCCTCATCACATATCAAGTTCCCAAAGAGCAGGATGATAAACGACCTATTATTATCACCTCGCTGCGATCAATGCCAGCTCTGGTGACGTGTTCACTACGCAGAACAACGAAAGGCAGATAAAGAGAGAGATAAAACGATTAGTAAAAGATCCTACAACTATTTAGCGAGCATGTGATAGACAATGACATCAACAAATGATGGGTGGTCAATGAGGTATCAATAATAAATACACTATTGTTTTTTTTTTTTTTGCTTAGATGTTTGCCTCACTAGTTTCTACTGGCGGAGGCGCGCCATTTTCCACCCCAGACCGTAGTCAATTGGGCGATATCAGGACGCATAAACCAGTGCTTGGATGCATGTGTGCATCTGTATGTACCTATGCTAGGTTTGTGCGCCCTCAGAAGTTAGCCCAACCAAAGTGCAATGGAAGGGCTTTACCACGAGGGCGCGTGTGAAAGTTGTGCAAAGGTGTGACTGTGGGATAGAGTCAAATGAAACAGAGTGGGGAGAGAGCAGAGAGAAGGGGAAGAGTGGATAAATACACTAAAACCGTTTCTCTCAATGCTGCCCACACTGTTTCCACTACAACCATAATATTTGACTAAATAATAACACACGTAACGATGGCTGGTAATTACAAGATCATCAGGTAGAAAAAAAGCCAACCATGTTCTGACGCAGACTAGCGCTGTGGAAACTACGTGGCCTCGGTGCAATGTACGACAATACTGTCCACGAAATCTGGAATCAAAGAGAAAGAAATCAATGTCGCTTTGTTGGACAGATTAAGAAACTTTCTCTGGACAGATTAAGAAACTTTCTCTGGACAGATTAAGAAACGTTCTCTGGACAGATTAAGAAACGTTCTCTGGACAGATTAAGAAACTTTCTCTGGACAGATTAAGAAACGTTCTCTGGACAGATTAAGAAACTTTCTCTGGACAGATTAAGAAACTTTCTCTGGACAGCTTAAGAAACGTTCTCTGGACAGATTGAGAAACGTTCTCTGGACAGACTAAGAAACTTTCTTTGGACAGATTAAGAATTTTATCTGGACAGATTAAGAAACTTTCTCTGGACAGATTAAGAATTTTCTCTAGACAGATTAAGAATTTTATTTGGACAGATTAAGAAACGTTCTCTGGACAGATTAAGAAACTTTCTCTGGACAGATTAAGAAACTTTCTCTGGACAGCTTAAGAAACGTTCTCTGGACAGATTAAGAAACGTTCTCTGGACAGACTCAGAAACTTTCTTTGGACAGATTAAGAATTTTATCTGGACAGATTAAGAAACTTTCTCTGGACAGATTAAGAATTTTCTCTAGACAGATTAAGAATTTTATTTGGACAGATTAAGAAACGTTCTATGGACAGATTAAGAAACTTTCTCTGGACAGATTAAGAAACTTTCTCTGGACAGATTAAGAAACTTTCTCTGGACAGATTAAGAAACATTCTCTGGACAGATTAAGAATTTTCTCTGGACAGATTAAGAAACTTTCTCTGGACGGATTAAGAAACTTTCTCTGAGCAGATTAAGAAACTTTCTCTGGACAGATTAAGAAAAGAAATAATCAGACAGACGAAGGGTACAGCACCGTGCTTGGAATACATAGAAAGACAGAAAATAAATTGGTTAGGACACCTGACAAGAAATCAGCCAAAGCTACCAGCTGCTCGTATCTACAATATCAGACATCATGGTTGCAGAGCAAGAGGAAGACAACGCAAAAGATGGATAGATGGTGTCAGTGAGACAATTAAGAAACATAGAATGACAACAACATCAGCGACAAAGATGTCACAGGACAGAAAACTACACATTCCCACGACGTATAACGACACAAGTGGATAGACGATGATGATGATCAATGTCGTTTTGGCTTACTTGTTGTGTACAGGAGGAGAGAAATAGTGAAATCGTCAGAAATGAGAAGAACATGAATTTAAACAAAACATAGAAAATAATAAATGTAGCAGAAACAACTGCTGCCTAAGATTAATGGCTAAATATCGCATGTGAACAAGCTCCACAATGTCAACTTATTTGGCTAGAACTAACTATTTGTTTTCTCTTTTTAAGTTACTCGCACTTTCTTCTTATTTTATCTGTACTTGTTTCACTGCAACCGGGGTAAAGCACCACGACTAGTGTTGGGATTCTTTAGGACGCCTGTACCAAAAGTATTTTGAATGTTTTATGCAGTGGTGGTTTCTGTAACAATTTGATTTACGCAATAATGTCGCTAGCTCCACTCTAGCACAACTCTGTTCTTGACTCTTCATGAATAGTATATGGGAGACGGTATGCAGTGGTTCTTTTAATAAGAATATTGTGTACATGGGTAGAATTTTCCACCCGCATTCTACTAGAGGGGTAGAACATACCACCAACAATCTACTAGATGGTTATTACATCCCACCATAATTCTGCTAGATGGGCAGGACATACCACCAGCATTCTACTAAATGGGTAGAACACACCACCATCATTCTACTAGATGGTTATAACATACCACCAACAATCTACTAGATGGTTATAACATACCACCAACAATCTACTAGATGGTTATAACATACCACCAACAATCTACTAGATGGTTATAACATACCACCAACAATCTACTAGATGGTTATAACATACCACCAACAATCTACTAGATGGTTATAACATACCACCAACAATCTACTAGATGGTTATAACATACCACCAACAATCTACTAGATGGTTATAACATACCACCAACAATCTACTAGATGGTTATAACATACCACCAACAATCTACTAGATGGTTATAACATACCACCAACAATCTACTAGATGGTTATTACATCCCACCATAATTCTGCTAGATGGGTAGGACATACCACCAGCATTCTACTAAATGGGTAGAACACACCACCATCATTCTACTAGATGGTTATAACATACCACCAACAATCTACTAGATGGTTATAACATACCACCAACAATCTACTAGATGGTTATAACATACCACCAACAATCTACTAGATGGTTATAACATACCACCAACAATCTACTAGATGGTTATAACATACCACCAACAATCTACTAGATGGTTATAACATACCACCAACAATCTACTAGATGGTTATAACATACCACCAACAATCTACTAGATGGTTATAACATACCACCAACAATCTACTAGATGGTTATAACATACCACCAGCATTCTACTAAATGGGTAGAACACACCACCATCATTCTACTAGATGGGTAGAACATACAACCACGATTCAACTAGATCATACCAACATGACTCACCAAATGGGTAGAACATACCATTATGCTTCAACTAAATGGATAGCACATACCATTAGAATCAACATACCATTAGGTTCCAACTTCACAATATAACCTTACATACAATAGACTGAAAACCACAGAGTGAGAGTGAGAGGTTGATAGATGCAACGAATGACCAAAGACCGCTAAGCGATGTTCATAGATAATCAATTGATAGGTACGAGGAAGCAGATATTGTTATCTGTACCATGTTTGTATGTTTGGTAATTGTCTAACGACTCGTCGTGTGAAATTTAATTCGTCAACACTTCGTGGAACATACAATCATGAATTGAGTCACTTCAGGACCGAATATCCAGCAGTGAATGAGTTGACAGCAGTCAGCGACTCGTGGCTGGTTACTTGCATCAGGATCATTGAACAATAACTGACCAGGGCCTTATTCCTCCTCCAAGTGACTGCCTTGGAAACAGACTGCAGCCATGAAGCAGGGCTAAGAGATTAGGCGTCAAAGAGAGAGGACCACCCGGTCCCAAGTATGCCGTGATGAAATCAGATGTTTATGACCGAAAGGCTCAGATATCGCATCCTCGTTGTAAACTACGGCACACCGTCAATAGCGTTATTTTTTAGGGCGATCGCCGAAGAAGAAGATGAGCTACTTCCATTTTTTAGTATATAGTATCCCTATACATGGTATCCCGAGTGGTCCGCCTGGGTCTTTGTGTGTGACAAGGACACGAATAGCACCACTGCCCCACAGAAAGTATGTCGCAAGAGGCGACCATCTATGCGATATGGCATAACACCAGCCATGGTTGGGTGGTTTGTTAAGAGCAACATAGATGGCGCCTAACAGGCTACGGGCCTACTTTGCTCTAGTGTTTGAGTCTATTAAGATGAACTTGCACATCGGTTAACCAACCTCAGAGACATTTGTCCCAACACATTGGAATAATAAGCTGCTCGAGCCTAGCCCGCTAAGCAGGAAATCTTCTGGAGGAAGGCTACATCCAGCTCATACCAGAGTTGTGACCTGCGCAGTGGCATCCGCCCCTATAGAAGTACAGGTCGACTAAGACCTAAGATACGAGGTGTAAGAATACAATGTATGAGTAAGTCATAATTATTCAAAACATTTCTTCCTATCCTTGATTGCAAAACGAGTATCCATGATGTCATCACATGTCATCTGTTTAATAATGTCATGATTACTGTACATTGTAGTAAGATCGATGAGCCGTGTGTGTCATCTTTGAAAGTATATCATGTTTAACCAGTTTCGTGTGTTGAAAACGACCTTTCAGCAAAGTAATTACTTGCCAGACGTGCAAAAAACAAGGACAACAAAACCTCGACATTTGGATACACACCCTGAATATTATCCTCAAATAGAACACTGTACATACACTGACGATCGTATTTCAAAGTGTTAACGTTGCTGACATTTGTTAAACCAGAATCTCTTACACATAAGTAATCTTTACAAAGCGGGAACTGAACAACTAAGTCGTCACCATTGTCCTGCGGATATGCTTCGATCGATTTATGTAAATGTTTCTGACATTATTCCTTCAAAATGTCTATAGATATACCTGACATTGTTTTATGTATATTTGGTTTAGTGTGGATTTTGCTGAGTAAGGCGTGAACATAAAACACGCCGTGTGCAGTCAGCGGTATCCAATGCATCTTGCGCAGATCCACCATTCACCTGTGGCGTTGTAGTTAGTCTGAAGGATTTTGTTCTGCTTTTAGTCAATTTCTGTCTTTCTTTGATTTACATTTCACATTCAGGAAACTGCGTGCAAACATTTTATAGCAAAATGACAAGTGCTTAGTGATGCATACAGATATGTCGTCAGTACAATTTTATTTTCATATAATACTTTACTGTAAGACACCGTGGCATTTGGGTTCGAATCCCATTGTGCCCAGTTTGGCAAACACGGTTTTTTTTTGCTCAGTGCAATCGCTACTCCGTGTACAGAAAGTAATGGTAGACTACCATTTTGCATACTTACCAAGAAACTTATAACAGCTAAAATGGGTTGGCTGTTGTAAGAAACGATGTTTTGCAAAAGACTTGCTACTTTAAAAAAAATAATACTGTACTAGCAGTACGACAATTCCACTTCTCGTCGAGTATCTTCTGTCTGTGACTGATCAATACCATCTTCTGTCTGTGACTGATCAATACCATCTTCTGTCTGTGACTAATCAATACCTTCTTCTGTCTGTGACTAATCAATACCATCTTCTGTCTGTGACTGATCAATACCATCTTCTGTCTGTGACTGATCAATACCATATTCTGTCTGTGACTATACCTTCTTCTGTCTGTGACTGATCAATACCATCTTCTGTCTGTGACTGATCAATACCATCTTCTGTCTGTGACTGATAAATACCATATTCTGTCTGTGACTATACCTTCTTCTGTCTGTGACTAATCAATACCATCTTATGTCTGTGACTATACCTTCTTCTGTCTGTGACTGATCAATACCATCTTCTGTCTGTGACTGATCAATACTATATTCTGTCTGCGACTGATCAATACCATTTTCTGTCTGTCACTGATCAATACCATCTTCTGTCTGTGACTATACCTTCTTCTGTCTGTGACTAATCAATACCATCTTCTGTCTGTGACTGATCAATACCATCTTCTGTCTGTGACTGATCAATACCATTTTCTGTCTGTGACTGATCAATACCATCTTCTGTCTATGACTATACCATCTTATGTCTGTGACTGATCAATATCATCTTCTGTCTGTTACTAATCAATACCATCTTCTGTCTATGACTATACCATCTTCTGTCTGTGACTGATCAATAAAATCTTCTGTCTGTAACTGATCAATACAATTTCTTCGTCTTCTTCATAGGTCGTTCTCAAACTCCCGCTATCAAGCCCAGAAAAGGGCTTTGCAAGTAGCAGGATGTAGTCCAAGAAACAGAATGCGCTGTGTCGTAGTTTACAGCTTGATTGCGATATTTGCTCCGTTCAGTCCGACACATCGGATTTCAGCAGGTATTTTTGAGTACCGGGTTAGCTCACAGTCATCTCAGAGTCTAGCTCACAGTCATCTCAGAGTCAAGCGCACAGTCTTCTCAATCTAGCTCACAGTCATCTAAGAGTCTAGCTCCCAGCCATCTCAGTCTAGCTCGCATTCATCTCAGAGTCTAGCTCACAGTCATCTCAGAGTATAGCTCACAGTCATCTCAGTCTAGCTCACAGTCATCTCAAAGTCTAGCTCACAATCATCTCAGAGTCTAGCTCACAGTCATCGCAGAGTCTAGCTCACAGTAATCTGAGTCTAGCTCACAGTCATATCAGTCTAGCTCACAGTCATCTCAGAGTCTAGCTCACAGTCATCTCAGTCTAGCTCAGAGTCATCTCAGAGTCTAGCTCACAGTCATCTCAGAGTCTAGCTCACAGACATCTCAGAGTCTAGCTCACAGTCATTTCAGAATCTAGCTGACAGTCATCTCAGAATCTAGCTGACAGTCATCTCAGTCTAGCTGACAGTCCTCTCAGAGTCCAGATCACAGTCATCTCAGTCTAGCTCAGTCATTTCAGTCTAGCTCACAGACATCTCAGAGTCTAGCTCACAGTCATCTCAGTCTAGCTGTCATCTCAAAGTCTAGCTCACAGTCATCTCAGAGTCTAGCTCACAGTCATCTCTGTCTAGCTCACAGTTATCTCAGTCTAGCTCAGTCATCTCAGTCTAGCTCACAGACATATCAGGGTCTAGCTCACAGTCATCTCAGAATCTAGCTCACAGTCATCTATCAAGTAGTCAACGAGGATTTTGGCCATATCTTTGCCTGTATGGCTCACCGTTAGTGGACAAGGAATGAAACGTTTAGTGGGCGGGGATTATGTAACCTAATAACAGTCAGCTGGTCAGTATGGGAAGAATGGAGTCGAGTCTACAGACACAGAATAATAACTGGCACGTTTGATGTCATCCTGCATGTCTTGCTTTTCCATGTTAGTCATTTGACGAATCACCTTGTCGCATATTGTCATAGACAGATAAGAATAATGTCCTCATCCATTGTCCTCATCCATTGTCCTCATCCATTGTCTCCGCATCCATTGTCCTCATCCATTGTCCTCATCCATTGTTCTCATCCATTGTCCTCATCCATTGTCCTCATCCATTGTCCTCATCCATTGTCTCCTCATCCATTGTCCTCATCCATTGTCTCCTCATCCATTGTCTCCTCATCCATTGTCTCCTCATCCATTGTCTTCATTCCTGCACTCATCCATTGTCCTCATCCCTGGTCCTCATCTATTGTCTCCTCATCCATTGTCTCCTCATCCATTGTCTCCTCATCCATTGTCTCCTCATCCATTGTCCTCATCCATTGTCCTCATCCATTGTCTCCTCATCCATTGTCTCCTCATCCATTGTCCTCATCCATTGTCTCCTCATCCATTGTCCTCATTCGTATGTTGATACATGAAACTCAGCAATTAGTTCTAGAGGTTTCAGAAAGTTTCCCCAAAACGAGCAGGAAATTCTTCAACCGTTTCCCAGAATGCCAAGCCATGTTCTAACAAGGTGCGCAGTAAAGCAAACTCTCGGCGAAAACATGGGGTCGATAGTGATACCGTCTCTGGAACTGTGCGCCTAGATCAGGTGTCTCGTCTCACACTCGGGACAAGATTGCCGTATTGGGCACAAGAAGCCATTCTTCTGGGGACTGCAACGAAATCGCATGGTAAGAGTTTTAATAAAGTTATTTCAAGAATATATAACGTTATCTACCTTATTAGAGGTAATGTTCAGTTGAGTTAAGTTCAAGTGCTACCTCCGATGTGAAGGTCTGCGGCAATGAATCTTAATGTCCCTTGTCTCTTGCCTTGTTGGTACAATCTGCCAGGCCTTTTTTGATATTATTGCCCCACTAGTGTTGTCTACCTCTGGCACATCTTCTCCACACCCACCCCACTCCATCCTACCTTCTCGTATTGTTTACAGGAATGTGTTATGTCTTATCATGTGACTTTGTACTCATGAATTTATCCAAGACTTTATTATTTGTTCTTTTTCTTACCATAAGACGTGTCTCTTCCATTTATATATTCACATTTCAAAGACATGGTTGGTTGGTTATTGATCCATCGGCCTATGGGCTCCTGCCCTTCAGCCCAATGCCATTTAGTAGTTTCCGCAAGTGTTTGTAAGCTGCTATTTAGTTTCGTACAAACTGTTCCATTTGTCTGGACTTGGAGGAAGAAGCTGTTTCCTAACACCGGCACGCGACGGACATTCAACAAGATTACGCTCAACAGTTTCATAGGGATGTGTGCACAGCCGGCACTCTGGAGTATGTTCTGGTTGGATTCTGTTCAAGTGGCTGTTAAGTTGTATGTTTTGAGTATGAGGTAGGAAAATGGTGCTTTGGTCTCTTATTTTCAGGAGGTTGATGTTGTCTTTGGAATTATTTGGGATGGCCATGTGTTTGTAGATTTTTTTCCCAGTATTTCCCACTGCCCATCTATTCAGCAAGGCCTCTTTGTTCGCAGCCTTCGGTAGGTGTTTGGCTGTCTGTAGGGTTGTTGGTGTGTATTGTTGTTCTTGACTTGATCCCTTCTAAGCTAGTCTGTCTGCCTTGTAATTGTCCGGTGTATTTGAGTGACGAGGATCCATTGTATAACTGTTTTGGCTTCATAGGATGTGAGAAGTTGGTTGGCATATAGAGATATTTGGGTAAGTTCAGGCTTACAATGACTAACATCTTTCAGAGGTTGAAGGGCAGATATTGAATCTGTAAAGATTTCGATGCTTTAGGCTTTTGATGGGAAAGCATAAAATACAGTCCTTAAGTGGTACAGAGATACTTCCAATGCTGTTATTTCTGCTTAATAATTTGAACATATCTCCTCCCAGGTATCAAACAGTTCATCAGATGTTCTGTCTGGATATACCATGTAGACTCCATATCCCGCTTTAATGCTTAAAAGCATATCCATTGTGTGTGTGTGTTCACCTTATTTCTCTAATCCCCAAGGCGCTGTGCGTTGCACTGTGATTTTTATTTTGCGCCTGTCGACCAAGTGCATCCGACTTCAGCATACATTTTATGTAAGAGCCTGCTTCCTCCTGCATTTTCTAAGGCTTTGCTTCTCCGGGGTAACGGCCGGTGCTGTGATGGGGATCGAACCCAGCACCTTCGGTTTGTGAGCCGTGCCACTAGCCAACGCCGTCCCCATTGAATTCGAAATAAACACAAACCAGTGTATCCTAATCTACGTTAAATTTTGTTTACTAATGTAGGGCAATAAGGTGGGGGTTATTCGAAGGCCAACTGCACAGGAGGGTACACCCATGGTGATAACCTTACATCAATGACAAACGTCTTTGTCGTGTATACACACACTATGCCGGTAGACTGCAGATAAAACAGACCTTAGGGCCAATGCACACATAAACAGAAAACATCTCAGAGTTATAATGTCCATAATATAAGAAAAAATATGTGGAAATGATGTCCAAGAGACAGAAGTATGGCACAGTGGTCTAGGTACACCCTGTTTAACGTCAATTGTTCTCCAAGTTCAAAAAGTGGAATTACCATCTTTAATACACCACCAGAGAACAACGAAAGCTGAAACACATTGACATACAAGGACAAGACTCGCTTGGGCATTAGTATAGAACAGATTTGCAACACCAGCAACATATTATTGCTGAAGGGCACCTCATCCGTATCAGCACTCCTCCATAAAGCCAATTTTGGAAATGGGTAACAAACATCAGACTAGCTTGCTTTTTCTCCTCACCAGAAATATGAATGGCAATTTCCAGCAAAGTAAAGGCCCATTTTCTGTCTTCATAAACCTCCAACAAGCATACAACAAAATTTGAAAAGAAACGGTCTAATGAAAACAATGAAAAACATCGGACAACATGGGTAAATGTATAATTGGATTGAGATCTATCTGAGGAGGGACAAAGCTATCCAAATGCAGGTGTAAAAAAAGGACTGTCTTTAAAATAAACATTAGAAGAATGGCTGCCCCAAAACACAGCCCTTAGTTGTACATTAGAAGAAGGTCTCCCCCACGGCTCAGCCTTTAGTTATACATTAGAAGAAGGTCTCCCCCAAGGCTCAGCCCTTGTACTTTAGAAGAAAGACTTCCTCGAGGATCAGCCCTTAGTTGTACATCAAAAGAAGGACCTCCTCATGGCTTAGCCCTTAGGTGTACATAAGAAGAAAGACTTACTCAAGATTCAAACCTTAGATGTACATTAGAAGAAAGACTTCCTCAAGATTCAAACCTTAGTTGTACATTAGAAGAAAGACTTACTCAAGGCTCAGCCCTTAGTTGTACATTAGAAGAAATACTAACTCAATGCTCAGCCCTTAGATGTACATTAGAAGTTAGACGTCCTGAAGGCTCAGCCCTTAGTTATATATTAGAAGAAAGACTTCCTCAAGGCTTAGCCCTTAGTTGTACATTAGAAGAATGGTTCCCCCAAGGCTCAGCCCTTAGTTGTATATTTGAAGAAAGACGTCCCCAAGGCTCAGCCCTTAGTTGTACATTAGAAGAAGGGCTCCCCCAAGGCTCAGCCCTTAGTTGTACATTAGAAGAAGGGCTCCCCCAAGGTTCAGCCCTTAGTTGTACATTAGAAGAAGGGCTCCCCCAAGGTTCAGCCCTTAGTTGTACATTATTCATAATATCAATAAATAACATGCCAGATAAACACACACACACACACACACAACCACGTTCTGCTGATGATCTTGTCATATTGACAAGTGGGTCATGTCTACCTACACCTGACTACAGAGAGATTGAGAGCACTTTTCACAATATCGGTTTTTGTAATTTATTGTAGGCTGAAGATCAATACAGGTAAATCTACATACACACAACCGTCACCTTTAGCATACGCAACCTCGCTCTCCCTCTCTCTCTTTCTCTCTCTCTCTCTTCCCTCTCTCGGTCTATCAGCGCAAAAGACGCCACATTAGGCAGAACTCAAAATTCTCCAGTTCGATCTGTCATCCGCCCCTGTCTGTGGTTCTTGCATGTTCCCTAGCCCCATGATTGTACCCTTCTCCCATCCTTGGACCTTCCCTTGTGATAGTTCTTCAAAGAATCTCTTTGAGCCTACCCCTCTGCAATGTGCCGTCAGGCTTCAGCATATTCGCCTTTACCAGAAGCCTGTTAATGTTCACCTGGAGCTCGTACCGGTGTAAGCTCAACATTCTTCCTGATGGCACTAGAAACATAATTTTGGTTGGACTGTAATCGTACTTGCTCAGTAGTCATAAATCCTTTCCAGCCAATGCCCAAATAGACGTCTAAGGGATTTATATATTTTTTTTAAACGAGACTACTTTATAATTAATGTATAAAAAGAGAAAGCTCAAAGATTTTTAAAAAACATTCCTGCATTAATTGGAGTTAGCATATTTTTTTAGAGCTTTAAGGTTAGGAGTTTGGTACTCGATGTGTCTTCAAACAGCAACTGTTCTATAAGAGTATAATATTTGTTGTTACTGCGCTACGGTGTGTCTAAATAATAAATTGCCGACGGGGATGAAGTATTGGAGACTTGATAGTACTAAGATACAGTTTGTGAGGTGGGGTGGCCAGTTCCCTTTCTCGCTGCCTTTCTGTCCCTGACCATAGTTCAGATACCCATTTACAAAGGAATGCAATATGCAGCTGGGTCGACTGAAACGTGCCTGTAGCGGCAGCTGAACTCAGTACCTTTGCCTTGAAAAGCCAGTTCTTTACCACTACAGGAAACAGACATCCGTGGGATGTGTAGCTAGATCAAATGATGGCGCTGAAATATGCACAAGCATTTGTCCCGCAGCGAAATGTCTAACTCATAATTCAGAGACATGATGACACTCTATATCACTTCATAGTTTACGGGGAGTAAGAAGATATGTACAGGTGCGGCCCTCTGGTCAATGAAATGTACTCTTGCGGGTCGGTTGAGTTTTGATCTAGTTTATCGAAGATGTATGTTTCACGTTCATACATCAAATGTGGCAACGTAACTTTGATGTCTTTCACGCTTGATTCGTGCTTCTGTATTATTGAGAGGTGTTTTCAATCATCAAATCTATTCATCTGTTGCTAAGCACGATTCGTATACCAGAAACAGTTTACCGTTAAATTACATTTTTACAGACAATATCGAATACATCAATGACCCAAGTCAGTTTGTCTCCTTGTGTGCGTTTGTTTGTGTGTGTGCGTGTGTGTTTTTGTGTGCGTGTATTTGTGTGCTTCTGTGTTTGTGCGCGCGCGTGTGTTTGTGTGTGCATTAGAAAAAACAAACTATAGTTCGTCATCATAACCCACCTCCCACCCCTAATCTGTTTATCTGTAAGCTTGTAAACACGGCACGATTTATCAGAGGGTGTCTTCCAATTCAGTTGGCGCATAGAGCTGACTATTGGTTCCTGATCATGTAAAACACAATTCTGATAGCGCAAAGAGCTGACTATTGGTACCTGAACATGTAAAACACAATTCTGATAGCGCATAGAGCTGAATACTGATACCTGAAACATGTAAAACACAATTCTGACAATGGATAGAGCTGAATACTGGTACCTGATCACGTAAGACCCATTACTTCATAAACCACCCTCTCCTCACATAGGACCACCTTGATGTGGTTGGAGAGCTAGTGTGCCCCAGTGACCTCGGGAGCTATGCCGGCGGAAGCTTTACTCCTGGCAGGGTCACCAAAGCCATACAGGTCCTGAGAGAGGGGCCAGACCAAGGGGCTGAAGAGTAGTTGGAACCTTTCAGGTGTGGACGCAGAACTGACAGCCGAGTGGTACACGCTAGTCCGCACAAACCAATCCCCGCTTAATGGGTTAAATGCTTTTCTTGTCTCATTCCTTGCTTTCGTCCTCAATCCATCCATGTGAAACGTCACCAAACCACTGCTGCCTTGTGGTAGTTCCAGAAAGAAAAAAGGCTAAGGCAACAAAGACCGAATAGAAAATATGGGCAGGCAGAGCACATAAGCCTGGTAAGGCAATCTGTTTATGGAAGGAGGCATCCAGAGTGAAAACCTCAACCGTTGAAGTCGGAAGATGTAAGCCCAAGTGGCACGGGAGTAGAAAACGGGCATCTGCGCAAAACAACGGATGCTATGCAACATACCCTAGACCGTTACGTTGTCGTCCGTATGGGACGTGACCAGGTAGGGACGATGCCGGGCCCCTTGTCTCGAAGGGGTCCACCAAATGCTACTGGAACACCAGAACATATTCTGCAATAATACAGTACCTATTCAGACCAAAGAGAGGCAGTCTGGCCTGGTGGAGCGACCAAACTTGAAAAGCTGTGGGGGACCGGCAAAGACCTGAAACTGTCCCCTTGGTGAATTTCACCGGACTAGAAGCATAGCATGAGTTGATCGATGAAGAAGAAGAGGAAATAAACCACCGTTTTAAAAGCAAACATTAGTAATTTGATGTAGGCCTCCTTTAAGGCAACCAGCATCAATCATGGCCCTTTTCTCTAATTGGAGCTATACATGAAAGGAGAAGAAACCAACTATATTAATTTCGATTGAATAACTTACTGTACGTGCTCAAATTATATGTCGACACACATCCAACCATCCACACCCACCCCACACACACGCACGCACGCACGCACACACACACACACACTCTCTCTCTCTCTCTCTCTCTCTCTCTTATTTTCGCTTCAGTATGAAGAATATGACCCCTATAGCTGATCCTTTTACACCAATCCTGAATTCGACCTATTGCGGCGGCTAATTATAATGTCAATATGTGTGTTACATAGCGAGGTTGCTAGCCCCATGCACAATTCTCTTTAGTCACATTTTACGACATGCTTGGAAGATGGCAGCATCCCTATTCTTACTGTGAAATCATCAACTAACTGTTATCTCGCGAGATTCGGTTGTTATGATGTAACTAATGAAGCTGCCCACGACGAATCAGTTTTGAAAAATGAATGCAGACAGTAGAACATTGCTTGTGTTTACAATTCTTACTTATTAATTATACATATCAAACAATCAAAACGTTTCAGCTGCCCGTGGAGCATAGGCCTTGCAGCATATACACGCCAAGTCTTTAAAAAAAATGTTCATAGCAGTTAACTTGACAAAACCTGCTGAAGTTTGTCTTGGTTATATTTTCTGCAGGATATAAGTACAAAGGTCGTACCTGACCCCATATTCAATTCTTGGTCGTATTTTCCGGCAAGCTGGACAGATTACAGTGTTTTTTTACTTTTGGTTCCTTTTTCGGAACTCGGACAACATGCGCCTACACCAGTCGCATAGGCATGTTACAATGATGACATGGCATATTTTTGACAGTTAAATACAACACATGTTAAACGGTGGTACATTACACCAGAGATCCAGTAATTTTAACAAACTGTAAGCTGCTAAGTATGTCGTAAAAGTCAACGAAATGTTGCTATTAAACGACCACTGCAAAAAACTCGGATACATGGTCCTTGTAATGGAGACCAGTTGTAGTTGTGCCTCTATGCTTCACTTGGAGCGGAAAGGCAAATGAAACTGAAGGTTGACTGTACTTTTCCGTCTTACAAACACAAAATGGCACAGCTAACATAGTAGATAACACGTGACGCTCTTCGCCTCGCGCTGTTCACTCTACCATACAATTTATTATTATTCATTAACATTGTTATTTTATGTGTAAAAGCAATAGTAACGTGTTTACGTCCAGAAAACAGGGCGTGTGGATTTGAGTATCAGTTACAGACTGTGGTCACAAATCAACAAAGCTCGCGTCGTATTGAACGGATTAATGTAATAGCGAACACAGAAATGTGACAAATGACACAGCAACGATCAATACATAGACAAACACATTTTAAAACAGGGAAAACGCGCACATGACAAATTCGTGGGAATAAACCTAGCATTATAAACATACATGAACTATATTGTGGGATGGAAGGCTAACGTCTGGTCAGGCACAACATACCGATAAGACCTATTAGTCAGGTTCAGGCAACATATACTGGCCAAATTGACGAGATGAGGAATCGACGTGATCCCCGTAGTAGTGAGCTCCTGGGTGAAGTTCTCAGTGGCTGCAACAGGGTTGTCTTTCATGGTAATGCACAGAGCAGATGGGGCCCTTGCTGGGGCTTTGGATTTTCGTCATGGTAAAAGAAATGTGCAAGCCTAGGTGGGTAGCCGTTCGATCCAGTGCTTCTAGGGTTTGAGAATCGTGGCTCGGTATGATGACGTCATCAGTGTGGACGAGATCGGTTACCAAGGAGTCGTCGACAAGGACCATTGGGTCGCGTGCAGAAGACTGAGGATCCAGTCCATGGCGCAGCAGAAAAGTGCAGGGGCGAGAACGCAGCCATCTTCTGTGAGATCCCGCCCGAGTCGAATTTTGACGCTGGTGTGACTGTGGAGCTCCTCAATTAGGGTTAGCATGGCGCCTGGGATACCCACGCATTGTTGAGCCTTCCACAGGGCGTATATGTCCACAGAATCGAAGGCACCCCATAGGCGATGTGGAGAGGGCGGTTAAACTCGCGGCGCAGTTTCGTGAGGAGACTGGTGACGAGAATGGTGTCAATGGTGGAGCGAGAAGTGAACCCTGACTGTTGAAGGCGACGATGCTTCGTTAACAGGGGATGCAGTCTGGAGAGGAGCACATGTGCGAAGGCCTTGCTGTGGACGAACAGTAGGATAATAGGCCTGTAATTGCCGCATTCCAGACAAGAGCCCATTCCTTGCACATTGAAATTATTATTCTGTCGCGCCATGTCACGGGAACTTGGCCAGTGTTCCCCACCGTTGCGAAGAGTTGGAGCAGTCACGGGAACTTGGCCAGTGTTCCCCACCGTTGGAGCAGAGTGGTGGTGGTCATCGGGCCCAATGCGTACTTTAATAGCTCCAGCAGAATATTGTCAGGACCTGCGGCTTTCAGTTTTTCTATGACTGCTTTTACCTCAGCAACGGTAGGGTCGTCAAGGCTGGTGTCAAGGTCAGGAGTTGTTGTCAGAGACTCAGGGAGTAGATTTAGCAAGAAGGTGGGGGCGGGGGGGGGGGGGGGTGGCGTTTAAGGCTGCGTGGTAATGTTCGATCCACCTGCTAGCTACTTTCTTTCTTGAGGTGCAGGGGGATCCATCGGACATTCGGACATTGTGGTTGCTGGAGGGTCGTTGGGAGGAATCGGATCTGATAGCAGGTATGTCGCTCTCATGTCGTTGCGTACTAGACCTTCATCGACGCTGTCGGCTATGGTGTTGTAGTGGTATCCAAGGTCCTTCATGTTGTTCGTGGGACTAACAGCCTAAACAGGTAAATCGACTTGTTAAAGAGGCGGTGTCAATTAATAACCTTATTGGCGTATATCCTGTTAATAATAAAATAAGGCCACTTTTGGACTCTCCCTTGTAGATTTTATCACGCAAATTATGGGCTTTATATAGGCTACTAAAAGGAAGCAACAAATAGATAGACGTTTAGGATAAAGATGCTGCGCAGTGCATGAGTTGCAGCGGTCAGCTACCCATAACTGACTGCTAGTGTCAGGGCCAGTGAACCAGAACTGCCAAGAGCGTTCAGTACCTTCACGTGGAGATACTGGATATAACAAGCTGTAATAGGGCAGACTGGCTAAGCAGAAGGGATCGAGGAGGGAAGACTAACCCGTTACCCCAAATTCCTGCTGAAGTCGGATGTGTTGGACTGAAGGGTGCAATTTCGCAGTCAAACAGTAACTACGACACAATGCATTTCTCCAGACATCATTCTGCAAAGCCCTTTTCATGGCGTTCTAGTAGGAGTTTGAGAGCAAACGAAGAAAAATATGCTTTGTTTGATGACAATAATATGTTTTGTTTGATGACAAGAATATGTTTTGTTTGATAACAAGTATATGTTTTGATTGATGACAAGAATATGTTTTGTTTGATGACAAGTATATGTTTTGTTTGATAACAAGAACATGTTTTGTTTGATGACACGAATATGTACTGGTGGATGACAAGAATATGGTTTATTTGATGACAATAATATGTTGTGTTTGATGACAAGAATTTGTTTTTTTTATGACAAGAATATGTTTTGTTCGATGACAAGAATATATAATGGTGGATGACAAGTATATGTTTTGTTTGATGACAAAAATGTGTTTTGTTTGATGAAAAGAATACGTTTTGTTTGATGACAAGTATGTGTACTGGTAGATGGCAAGTATATGTACTGGTGGATGACAAGAATAGTCGTGTGTTACCGGGGCTAGAAAACTGCAGTCATCCAGACATTCCACGCGGGGCGACTAATGATGGTTGGGCTTGACAACGGTTACCCCCAACTGTTAACAATTAAAAGCCACAAGAAGGAGAAAACATATCTACATCCTATGGTAGAAAAGCAGCAAGTCAGATCATAGGACGGAGCCGAAGACACTGCAGAGAATGAGCTGATTGCAGCTAATGCCTCAAACCTGGTATCTTGCATATGGGTCAAAGAACCAAAGCGGGCCAAGATCCTATTCTCCCACCAAGTGGCGGCACTGGAAAGAGACTACATCCATGTAGCCTGACTAAAAGAGTAGGGATCTTAGAGGGAAGGTAAACCAGGTCCTAAAAATGTCCGTGCTAAAACCAGAAGACGTGCCGCTGCTGTAAACTACGACATATTCTGACAACATCTGTTTCAGGACGAATGAAGATGTCAAAGGACAAAACAAAACGAAACAGTTATCGAGCTAGAAAAAAAGGGTACTGCAGCCCCCGCTTGGCTACAGGACTTACCTCTAGATTAGGGCTATTCAATACGTCTTAACAGTTACACAATGTTGACACAATGCAGATTAATAAGCGCAGGTCATCCTGAGTTAGAAACGAACGTCGGTCGGACAATCGTCCCGGATAATGCAAAAACGTGTCTTGTGAATGTTCAGATTAATCGACACTTGAAAAAGAGACACACGGCCCAAACAGAGCAGCGATTCGAAAAGGCCACAATAAAAGAGTCACTTGCGTCTGGAGATCACGGTTCTTATCACGAACAGCTGTTGCGGGTAACATCTGTTCTTATCTTAAGGAAAGGGTAAAGATAGTTTTATAATCGACACTGCCGTAGGGAATGAAGAGTTCGTGACTTCCTTGTAGTAGGTCTAAGTTTTTGGTGAGGTTGGACGACCAGGTCCATTTCGCGAACCCCCCCCCCCCCCCCCCCCCCCCGCCGTTCTCCCTTTTCTTGACTGTTAGCGGGTACTCATAGACCGCTGGGTGGACTGTTTCGTGCTGTGACTGGTTGGTGAACCTGGTCCCTTTGTCGTCACAGACAAGCGCTCCAAGCAAGTTGCCACTCTGTTGACTAGGCAACGCAAATCTTGCTGTGGCTTCTCTGAAGATCGTCATTGATTCGCCCTTGGAAACAGAATGATCTCCCGCCTGGGTTGTCTCCAACCACATTTCATTAATATCTTCCATACCTTTTCTTAAATCCTCATCTCATACTATCTTCCACCCATTTGCTTTCCTCTTTTCCCTCTACCTATATCACCATTTGATCATTTCCGAATTTGACCGCCACTTCCTTTTCCGGCTATTTCCCACTTATTTCGCCCTCCTGGCCACTTCATCTCACCTTTGTCTGTCATTTGGAATCCTGCATCCCAAAACAGCCAGTGAAGAGACGTTTTCTCAGTTAAGTACCCTGTTTTCTCCTTTTATATTGACATTCCCCCATTGACGTATTCCTTCCTTCCTCTATGATTCGCTAGTTCATTATTGTTGTTGTCCGTTGTCCCTGATGAAGACATATTGGTCCTAACGTAGGTTTCGCTTGTTCTGTCGTCTCAGTGAGGTATCTAACAACACCTAGTAATTTTTTTTCATTTAAATTTGTTCTTACTGTGGAAATAAGTGCGTGTCCTTTTAAGTTAGATTGACTGGCCTTGGTCGTTCCTCGTCTTGGACGTATAGACCTCTCTAGGATTTAAATTGTGGCTTATATTTTCTTCACGACGGAATAGGTGGTCCAATGCCCAGTCCTCTAAGTTGCATATAACAATATGCGTGGCATAATCACTATTATGTGTTCCTAATTCGGGTCCGGTGACACATACAAAAACTGGTCTTCCTACTACAAAACAGTACAGGATCCCACGGAGAAGAACAATACGTTTCCATGCGCGCACTATGTTGCTGTCAGTCACTCTGACCTTCTGTCTGACTTAATCTGCTCTATGTTGCTGTCAGTCACTCTGACCTTCCATCTGACTTAATCTGCTCTATGTTGCTGTCAGTCACTCTGACCTTCTCTCTGACTTAATCTGCTCTATGTTGCTGTCAGTCACTCTGACCTTCTCTCTGACTTAATCTGCTCTACAATCAGAATATCTACAAGGCCTAGCAATTATCATCACTAACACCTTCTAATACTTTCTCATTCACAGCTTTATACAAAAAACCTTAACATACATCTGACTACTTATCTTCTCATATAAAGAACACACTATATCATCTCCCCACGATCAACCTTTTTCTAATGATTCCCCTCATCTTCACAATTTATCTGGATTACCTCCGCTGTCTCCTGTGGATTTCAGACAAGTCGGATTATCATAGTGTGTCTGTCACTATGTCGGTGGAATTTGACTTCCCTCTATGGCAATACTTTGTGAATATATGGGACACTATTTGGCACTTATAGGTTCCTGTGATATTTGTTAGAAACAAAGAGATTTAGCCCTGGTCATTCTATATTTTCAATTTATTGTATGTCACCGTCACACCCACGCTGCGTTGCGGGATACATGTTTACGGTAGAGGCTTTGGTAGTAACCCCTAAGCAAAAATCTGCATTCTGTGTTATCTCAAATCGTCTCAACAATGTCTTGCCACTGGTTCAAGGTAGCTCGGGACCAGAGAGTGAGGTTGACGGTTGTGGTTGAGGTTACATCGTATAGACAAAACCGTCTGATGATGTCGCTATCATCGCTTGCAATAGACAACTAACAAATTATTCCCATCATTGATGATGCTGTTCTCAGTCTCTGACGAATATCATTTGAACGTAACAAGATTTGTTGTTTTTGTATTCATTCCCTCTGACACTGTCACATACGTTTGTCAGTCTTTTGGTTTATTTCTTTTTTTTTGTTGCGTTCGCCTTATTTCTCTATTCCCCAAAGTCGTGTGGGTTGAACTGTGGTTTTTATTTTACGCCTATCGGCCCAGTGAATCCGACTTCAGCGTGCATTTTATGTAAGGGTTTGCTCCGTCCTGCATATTCTAAGAGGTTGTAACGGCCGGTGATGGTGATCGAACCCAGCACCTTTGGGTTGTGAGTCGTGTCCCTTAGTCACTAGCCCACGCCGTTCCTATACATTTGTCAGTCATTACTCAGATCTCCCTAATGATATATTTGTCTCCCACTCCAAGCCGTTTTCCACGTCAAGTGATGCAATTCTGGTAGTGGATTGATTGTTTCGTCCCCTATGACTGTATAATGTGTTTGGTTATGAAACATTACTTAACAGCCACTATATTTCTCGTATAGATGTTATAAATTCTCATTTATGTTGCCATAAGTCTCATGACGGTGGCGTCTTCCAGGTTTGTCCTTATGCCCACTTTAAACATTCGCATACTTATCTCTGATAACACGATTCACAAAAGAAAAAAAAAGAACAACCCCGGACAGTGGGGGTCCAAATGTCTTCAGCCCGTCCGTAGATAAAATATTATTTGTGTTAGGGCTTCAAGCGTGTGTGGTACCAAGGCTCCAATTGGGAGAAAATAATCGTAAAACTGTAACCTGTCGGTATTATTCTATAAGAGGTTTGGGCAGGGGACCTGATACGATGACCTACGTTGTTGTTGCTAATGTCACTCGTGTTTTGAGTTATGTGTTCTTGACGACTTGCTTTGGCGGCGGGTTACAGTGGCTCTCCTCACATCCTGAGCAATATTTGAGAAGGTGGACCGGGGTCCTTTTGTTTTTAGCGCAATGTAAGTCTCACCAGTAAGCTCCCCACTATGGGGATCACAATGTCAATTCCCACATCGCTAGTCAGACTGCCGTGATCTCGACTAAATGAGTCGGTTAAGTGTTTTTTGCCTTATCTTGACTAACAGTCAGATCAGTATACTTTGCCAGACATTGACTAACATAGTCTGATCAGAATGTTTTGCCTGACCTCTCCCCATCCCGTCCTACAAAAACTATCAGCCAGAAGAACAAGATTAGACCTCTCGCGACAAGCTAGATAGATACGACTTAACGTGACATGCTAGATAAGACTTTACGTGACATGTTAGATAAGACTTCTACGTGACATGCTAGATAAGACTTTATGTGACATTCTAGATAAGACTTTACGAGACATGCTAGATAAGACTTTTATGTAACATGTTAGATAAGACTTCACGTGACATGGTAGATAAGACTTTACGTGATATTCTAGATAAGACTTCTACGTGACATGCTAGATAAGACTTTACGTGACATGCTAGATAAGACTTTACGAGACATGCTAGATAAGACTTTTATGTAACATGTTAGATAAGACTTCACGTGACATGGTAGA
Source organism: Ariolimax columbianus (assembly GCA_036924085.1). Lineage (NCBI taxonomy): Eukaryota > Metazoa > Mollusca > Gastropoda > Stylommatophora > Arionidae > Ariolimax > Ariolimax columbianus. Next base: position 124,241,867 of record JAVGWX010000003.1, on the reverse strand, counting down.
TGGATGAGATTTATACGTGACATGGCAGATAAGAAATAGTAGTTGGGAACTCTAAGCTGCGGCTGAAGATGCAATACAGTGAATGAATTGACAGCAGTCAGTAACTCATAGCTGGCTGCCTGCATCAGGGTCAGCTAACCAGAGGTAACCAAACCATATACTGCCTCCAAGTGCCAGTCTTGGAAACAGGCTGCACTAGTGCAGTCTGGCTAAGAGTGTAGAGCTCGAAATGGATAGGTAAACCATGTACTAAAAATGAGTAGCTTAAATCCAATGTGTCGAAATGAAAGACGCATACATCGCAGCCTCGCTGTAAACTACGTCACAGTGTCATTTTCAGAACAAAAGTAGTAGAAGCAGAAGAAGATAAAGAAGAAGAAGAAGAAGCAGAAATCTAGATGACATAGTAGTTAAGACCTATACGCGACATGGTAAATAAGAACTCTGGTACTCGTCCCTTAATTCAGACCTACACAGAGTTCCCTAGTTTCCTAAGATATACGTATTTGACAACCGATGCATAGCCTACAGTAGATACATGCCTTCTGGCTGAAGGAGAAATCCCGTTGAATCGTCACATGCCACGGCTGACTAAATTACGGAACTTGTATGTGTCAACTATCAGTGCAACTATAAAAGCGTGTTCGGGAAACAAAGATGGATTTGCAGTTGGTTTTAGGGCAGGATTATGTGAAAGGATCACTCTCAACAGTGATTTGTTGTATTTTGTACTGTGAATTTGTTTTATTTCTTTGTGTGAAGCATGGATTGATTATTAACCTTGGCACAATGTGAGTTCCGTCCTTTAGTCGGTGTTATAATGTGACGTTTCAAGGGGTTTTCCCAGTGAGTCAGACGGCCTTTCTAAAGTAGACCATGGATGATAACTGCAAGGGGACATTCCATTTAGGGTTACGGGAAGGACAGGTCGATATAATTTTATTGTAAATAAACAAGTAACAACGTAGATAAAGATAGATGTGTATAAATGATAGTTATTTTCAATTGCAAAAATGGATGCTTGTCAGCTCTTGAGACCAGCAGTACACAAACAGAATGATCTGCCTGTAGGTCATGCGCGAGCCATGCGAGCAAGTGCTTTGCCTCACTGGGATGTGCTGCCGACATTGTATCTGTCGACATCTCCATCTAACCTGTCGTTCAGTCAAGGACAACACTATAACATGATTTGTATTGTAACGTATGACGTAATGGACAATGTTATGTTGCTGTAGAAACTGTATGCTACTCTCCTTATCACGAACCAACGTTTACAGATTCTAGAAATTCATTGCTGGTTTCAAATATGATGGCAGGAACAAGCGAAAGCAGACATTCGTGGAAGTAAAAATTGTTGACACCAACTACAGTTAAAAAGGAGGCTATTCTGTGACGTCCCTGCCCGTAAATCCGGTGCTAAAATTATATTTTTTATTTATTCGGGGTGAATTAAGGAACAAGTATCAGATCTCCACACGATATAGTAGTTAACACGGTAGTAGTTTCACGAAATAATTGATAAGACCTATAGACGACATAGTAGATAAAACCTCTACAGGACTTAATAGTAGAAAGGCGATAGTCTAATCTATTAGCTTCTATTGTTCTTAGAATGAAACATCGCTCTCCATTAGCTGAACAACGAAATGTTCCGAGCTTCCTTCTTCCTTGCGTTGCGTTGTTTTACCACTTCTTTGTATTGTAAGAGCTTCCTTGCACCTAGTCTGATCGTAAACAATAGTTATGATTATGTAATTATGTCTACTATATAGTAAAAGTAGCATGTCGTTTGCAGAACGTTGCTTCTAACAACCGCCAACCTATTTGGTTGTTATAAGTTTCTTGACAAGTGTGCAGTACGGTAGGTTAGTATTACTTTCCGAACGTGGAAGAGCGAAAATAAACCGTCTGCCGAACTGGACACAAGCGTAACTCGAAACTGGTGCGTTGGGATTGTGGCCATGCAGCCTCATGTCTACTAAATAATGGAGCATAAAATAGTCTACAAATGATGGTCTATTTCATTGCTACAATCCCATTTCCAGCATAGGCTAACAGTGATATAGATCATTTTACTACTTTGTGCCAAAAAAGATCGAAATTTGGACTGAAATATGGCGTCATATCATATGTCGTCTTTCTTTCTTTCTTTATTTCTTTCTTTCCTCTATACACGTTTTGAGACTTTACTATTAAAGGTTTGAACATTAACAATTTTTTAAAATTAATTAATTAATTTCGTTCGCCTTATTTCTGTATTCCACAAGGCGGTGTGCGTTGCACTATGTTTTTATTTTGCGCCTGTCGGCCCAGTGCACCCGTCTTCGGAATGCATTTTATGTAAGGGTCTGCTTCCTTCTGCATTTTCTATGAGCTTGATTCCCCGGGGTAACGGCCGGTGCTGTGATGGGGGAGCGAACCCAGCACCTTCGGTTTGTGAGCCGTGTCACTTAACCACTAGCCCATGTCGTTCCATTCCCCGTCCCCTTCAGTTTCCTTCCACGCCGACTAGCCTTCTTTAACTGCAAGTCAGTTACCATTTTACAGTTGGGTAGATATTCGTTTCATTGTTGATCCCGAGGCCTCTTACGCGGGAGGAAAGAATATAACCTCTGCAACTCAATTCATCTTGCTAAAGGCGACTAAAGAGAGTTGTACATGATGCTAGCAACCTCATTGGGTAAAACAAATTGCTACAGATAACACACCAAATAGTTCAACTGTAGTACTGTCCCTATACTTCGACTGACGAGAAAAGGGAGGAAGAAGATAAGAAGAAAAATAAAAAGAAGAAAAAGATGAAAAAGAAGAATATTATATTCTTTCATGCATTCTTAATTTTAGTATGTCTAGCTCAGTCTTTGTCTGAGATGGAGTGACCAGGTCCTTTCCGCACGACCTGTTTTATATAACTCTAAGCTACTCCTTAACAGCTTGGTTGAAAGCTGAGTTTCAAAATCGAGGATCCAACTTGCTCCCATCACCGCGAGAGACAAACGCTTTAACTTGACGCCTGTATCCAGCAAAGCGTCCGGGGCGTGTGACTCAGTTTCATTTTTTCAGCAAGCGTTTCTTTCAGGTTTGACTACCTGGATTCTAAACTTACCGCAATCTATCTGCATGGCAATGTACCGTGACCCGACCCTCACATTTTTACAAATATCCCTAGATATCAACCAGCTTATTACATCCCATGAAGTCAAAATAGTTATGCAATGTATTCCTGGTCACTCAAAGACACTTGGTAATGACAAGACAGACTGTCTGACTAAGAAGGGAGCAAGTCAAGAACAACAATACACACCAACAACTCTACAAGCAGTCACACAACTACTGAAGACTGCGAACAAAGAGGCTTGGCTAAACAGATTGGCAATGCGTAATACTGAGAGAGAGAGAGAGAGAGAGAGAGAGAGAGAGAGAGAGAGAGAGAGAGAAATCTGAAAACATGTGGTCATCTAAAATCCCGAAGACAACATTAACATCCTAAAAAGGAGAGATCAAAGCACCATTTTCCGACTTCGCACTCAACATACAACTAAATAGTCACTTGAACAGAATCCAACCACAATATACTCCCCAGTGCCCGATGTGCACACATCCCTACGAAACTGTTGACACTTTTTGAGTGTCCGGTGCTGGACGATGTTAGGAAATAGATTCCTCCGAGGGCAGACAGATAAAACACCCTGAACTAAACAGCAGTTCACAAACACTTGCTGATACGACTATATGGCATTGGACCTCGCAGACTGCTGGATTAATAGGCAAACAACCGACCTGGCTGGTTTGTGAGACTGTAGATAGATACTCCAGTATAGCCCTTTGGGTTCATAGAAACACCACACACATTGTGGACACGAGAGAGCAGTGTAGTGAGTATATATCTGATGCTCAGATAAAAATAAAATAAAAATGGTCGCATGCCGGATTCGAATCAAAAGATCTTATAATTATATACCTTTACTCTATCAGCTGTAAATAGTTCTAGATTTGTTGTACTTATTTGTTTAGGGTGTATTGTGAAAGTGCGTGGAAAGTTCATCGCTCCGGTTGCACCAATCGACAGGTTTAAAGGTCACATGTAAAAACGACAGTTGGTTTCTGTACTTGGCACATTGACTGACAGACGTACTAAATGAAGTTTTGTAAAAAGACTGACATACGTACTTAATGACGTTTTTGTACAAAGACCGACAAACGTTCTTAATGAAGTTGTGTACAAAGACCGACAAACGTTCTTAATAAAGTTTTGTACAAAGACCGACAAACGTTCTAAATGAAGTTTTGTACAAAGACCGACAAACGTTCTAAATGAAGTTTTGTGCAAAGACCGACAAACGTTCTTAATGAAGTTTTGTATAAAGACCGACAAACGTTCTTAATGAAATTTTGTACAAAGACCGACAAACGTACTAAATGACGTACTTAATGAAGTTTTGTACAAAGATCGACAAACGTACTAAATGACGTACTTAATGAAGTTTTGTACAAAGACCGACAAACGTACTAAATGACGTACTTAATGAAGTTTTGTACAAAGACCGACAAACGTACTAAATGACGTACTTAATTGAAGTTTTGTACAAAGACCGACACACGTACTAAATGACGTACTTAATGAAGTTTTGTACAAAGACCGACAAACGTACTAAATGAAGTTTTGTACAAAGACCGACAAACGTACTAAATGAAGTTTTGTACAAAGACCGATGTTCGAGTTTCTGTTTAAACAAAACAACAAGAAGAATTGATTAGTATTGATTCTATATAAAACACAGAAGTTTCTTGGCAATGTTGAACAGTAAAACTATAAAAAGAAATGACGATAACCCTCTTGATTAATGTTGCACTCGATAGCCATTTCAGAGCTGCAATAAACAACCTCATTCTGAATTCTGATACTGCAGGTTGTTGCCATATATGCAGGCAACGACCTCAGCTCTCACGCTAGGAGAGCAGCAACGCACTGATTTCTAACCAAGCAGTAGTTTAGCCGGTGAGTACATCATCAAAACAGGGATTGTCAAAGGGCGAATAAATATGTCAGTTTTAGCAGTTTCACATTTACAAATTCTACAACACTGGCGCACAATGACCAACACAACAACTTGGCCCAAGAGTGGAATCTGTAGTCCTGATACCCCCTCCCCCTTCCCCCCCCACACACCTCCCCCACCCCTTTCCACTGGGTTTATCTGCACAAGTGTACAGAGAAGTAAAGTTAATTTCAACTTGTAAATTTTTTTTATTAGTTTTGTGTGTGGGTTTAATCAGGTACCGAACAGATGGGTTTATCAAGATTTTGTGGCAAACGAAAAAGTCTTCATTCAACCATTGGAGATTCTCTCTTTCGTTCAAAATGAAGCATGAGGCCACCAGCACGTGACAATAGCTATGAGAGTTCATGGTGAGTCCCTAGAACAGTTCTATTTAGTCGCCCTTCACGTTATGCTCGGAGGGTTGCGGTGGACCTGTTCCTTTTAATACATGTATCGCTCGCGTGCTATGCAGTCATTGGTCAACTCATATCAACTTCGTAAAAGTCATTGGTCCCCTAACAGAACTTCCTGTGGCCATGACATATGTTTGAGTCCACGTGCTGCATTATCAGTATGTGTGGACAACTTTGCCAAGCTTTGTCTGTATCTCTTTCGATTTTACTTGAGAGTGTTCGAACACCCTAACGTCCTATAAATCCTACCAGTGGAAGGACGATCTATGCAAGTGGAACAAAAGTCGAAGTGGTAGTTGTGAGATAATGGGTAGAGTACAGATGATAACACAGGGCTTGGTGTACAGCTTTTTAATATTACACTTCAGGTATGTTCGGCAGGTCGAGAAATCTTTTCCCTACCTTTGTAGGTATCCCGTCGACAGATAGCACACATATATTGTAACAGTTGATCGTGGATAGTGACCCTGGGACAATACGTGTGCAGGAAAAAAAGAGATCCGGGAATATAGTCACCATAAATAATCTAGCGCTGCACAAAAAAGTACAAATTTGAAACCTTATATCTTTGATGCCTCTCGTGCGCTAATATAACATAAACGATTATTTATGTCCGTTGAAAGGAGGAAGTAACTACGCCGCAAAAAAACAACTAATTCTAGCATTGTGTATATCATAATATAAGAGGTTTTACAGTTCTCTTTCAAGTCTAAATAGCTTCTTTCCTTTCAGCGAGAGGAGCACTGTCACCTGTGTGGTAACATTCTATGCTATGGCGATCACAACAATAGAAAGCGTTGTTGCACTGAATTACATTACATTAGAGTTAGATAGACCTGGCAGTTTTTGGTTTTAAAATAATGAACAGACACTTAAAATGCATTATAAAAACAGTTCTAGTGAAAAAATAAGGATTAAACCGAAACATTACTTAAACGGAGACAATGGTAATACAAGAATAAAATACACAGAAAAAAGCGATATCTCGGTAAAATTTAAACACAAAATTGAAACAGATGTAGAAAAAGACACTTTGAATTCTTATTAAATCGGACTAGATGTATATGACACGCACACAGATAGTTAGTTAAGCTATTTTCAGTTAAATTTCCACGGGACATAAAAGCATACAAGAAAAACATTGAATAAACAGCATTTGTTTCGATTTGCGTGACAATACTCAACGATATTTTTGCTATTTGCGCCTCCAAATGACAGTACTCTGGCATCGGAAGTGCTCGAGTATTATCGGTTCTCTCCAGGTAGAGGAACAGCTGAAGTCAAACTAGTCCACCTGTTTAATAAGATAGATGCTATCCGCTTGCCGTTCTATCATGAGCAAATATAATTTTCGTTCGCTTCTTATGAGTGGTAGTGTTTTGGTTATTAAGCTGTTGTAATTGTTCCCGTTAATGAAAAAGATCTGGTGAAGTGTTAAAGTGTTCGATTGTCAATATAGTTTGACAGTGTTTCAAAGGGTGAAATATGGAAGGGAACTCGAATTTGAAAACTGTTCCCTCACAACAAAGCTTGTCTGACATAAGTTAGTATAAGTAGGTCAAAGGGATGTAGCACGATGACGTATCGTAATGATTTGTTCTAGACTCAGTTTTGTTTGGAACCCTCAGTTTTTGTTTGGAACCCTCAGTTTTTGTTTGGAACCCTCAGTTTTTGTTTGGAACCCTCAGTTTCGTTTTGAACCCTCTGTTTTATTTGGAACCCTCAGTTTCATTTGGAACCCTCAGTTTTGTTTGGAACACTCAGTTTTAAAGAAAAACAGCAGGTAATAGTGAAAGGTGTGCAAACTCCAGACATTTCTGTTAAAACAAAAATGAAAGACAAAACAAATCATCTCAAAACAGAGTATTTCATTTCTTCAGAATGGGTAACTGAATGCAAATCAACAAAAAGACAGTATTATTGCCCTTGTGTGATATTCGAAACAGATCAGAGCGTGGAATAATAATGGCTCTTGTGATATCAGTTATTTTCACAAAGCCAAGATCCGCAACGAAAAGACTTACTCACGCCATTCCGAAACAGCTAAATTAAAAACATTCTGGATCAAGACGCTGAGCAGTGCATAAACTGCAACGGTCAGCTACCCGTAACTGACTGCTATCGTCAGGGTCAGCGAACCAGAGCTGCCAATACCCTTCTACACCTCCATGCGGTGATCCTGGATAACAAGCTGCAACAGAGCAGACTGGCTAAGTAGAAGGGATCGAAGAGGGAGGGCAACCCAGTACTCAAACATGCTTGCTGAAGCCGGATGTGTTGGACCGAAAGGTGCAAATATCACAGTTAAACTGTAAACCACGACACAACGCATTCCGTTCTATGGACTACATTCAGCTACAGGGTACTTCCAAAGCTTTTTTCGGGGTTTGGTAGCGGGAGATTGAGAAAGAACGAAGAAGAAGAAACAAAAACGTTCGGGAAAACTAGAATAGATTTTGGAAAATGTATGTAGAATATATTTGTTTCTTGATTCCATCTCTAAACATTGTACTTCTGTTGAAGTGAGATAAATCACGTGAACTCTGACCGGTAAAAGTGTCATTGACAAACTACATATTGTACATTATATCGAGAGTATTCCTCTTTAGCTCCATAATGAAAGGTGTCCACGGACCTAGTCTCCATTGAAAAAAGTCAGCGCACACCAATGTATATGTGTGATATTTTAACTCATCTGGAAGTGACCCGATTATTATGACATTTGGTGACAGTAGTGACAAAATGTTTACTTAGATTTTGCTTATTTCAGCGAGTGCTCCTATGTGCCGGATGTAGGATACGAAACTTTCTCATTCACGCGTCAATTGTGCGCTGTTTTAGCTCAGTCCATCCATGGCCTTCTGTAATCTAAATAAACTACAGATGGCCATGGTTCATCCCAGCCTTATCCGTGTTCTTTTTATAGCGCATCTCGTATGTTGCCAATTTTCATTCATTAGACAATCCATTTCTGTTCTGGCAAAGATGGCGCCATAACTGGCTGTGAGTCTACATTTCTCTACTGTTTTGGATCATTATGGATGCCGCCAGACCACGGATTTGCCTGGAATTCACACTAGTCGACTGACACTTGTGTTCACGGAAACGTGCTGTTGTTTTCCGTCGGGACTTGCTATTTCGTTCTTTTTTTGTGATTTCTTCCATCCGTTTATCCTGGTCTGGACGCCGGCTGAATCAGTGAATGGCGCTTCGCTTATACCTGTGTCGTATTTCACGCCACGGGTTAGTTCTGCCGGTTCACCTTCACGAATATGGCGTGTGGGAATTTTAGATGCTACTATGATGAGCTGAATACAGTTGGGGAGAGATGCCAGAGTCACTCACACGCTGAGTGTTGTCCATACGACCTCTTGTGGTTATCGAAAAGGCACGACAAACTGCGTTAGATGCCTTCCCACCTTTCTACCCTGCGGGTTACATGTTTACGGAAAGGCTTCGGTGGTAACCCTGAGGCAAAATCTGCATCCTATGCTTTCTCCAGTCGTCTCGATGAATGTCTTGCCACTGGCAAAAGGTAGCTTAGGCTCTGTGAGTGAGGTTGACAAAAGGCGCAGTTTATTCCTCACTTTAATCCCAATCACCGCGCAAGTCACCCATTTCAGCGGACACAGCATGTGATACGACTGTCCACACGGCTGAACAAAGTGAGTGGTCTTCATCACTTGTGATGGACAACTATTAGACAATCCATTTTAAATCGCCAAAACGTCCACGGGCTTACGATGTGGACTATTTGGTGGCCACATTTATACTATTTTGTGGCGATATGTGGATAATTTGATGGCCACAAATTCGGTCAGTGAATTCAGATGTTTCCTGGCTACATGCTTAGAACGATGAGCAGACATCGTCTTGCTGAAAGACGAAGAATTCGGACATTTCTTTATGGTCAGGAAGAATGCTCTTCATCAACAATTCTTTGCTATAGTAATCGTCATGCAAATTGATAACAGGTTGAACAAAATCAATTTCATTATGGTCCAATGATGAGACACTAACAGAAACTCTTACTGATTTATTCAACTTTGGCCGTGGTCTAGTCATGAGACACTAACAGAAACTCTAACTGGTTTGTTCAACTTTGGCCGTGGTCTAGTGATGAGACACTAATAGATACTCTAACTGGTTTGTTCAACTTTGACCGTGGTCTAGTGATGAGACACTAAAAGAAACTCTAACTGGTTTGTTCAACTTTGGCCGTGTTCTAGTGATGAGACACTAACAGAAACTCTAACTAGTTTGTTCAACTTTGGCCGTGGTCTAGTGATGAGACACTAACAGAAACTCTAACTGGTTTGTTCAACTTTGGCCGTGGTCTAGTGATGAGACACTAATATAAACTCTAACTGGTTTGTTCAACTTTGGCCGTAGTCTAGTGATGAGACACTAATATAAACTCTAACTGGTTTGTTCACCTTTGGCCGTGGTCTAGTGATGATACACTAATAGAAACTCTAACTGGTTTACTCAACTTTGGTTTTGTTGGCAGTAAACAATTAGCATATATTTTTATTTTTCTGAACGGCAACCAGGCCGAGACCAAGCGTTCTACATATTGGTGAGTAGAGAAACAATAAAAATTGTTTCATCCATGAAAAAATATATAACTCATGTTATAGTCCGGGTAGCGACGCAAATGTTCTTGTTCCGGGAAAGCAAGAACTCTTTGCTACGCTCAGTCAACTCTTGTCTCTCGATGTATTAAAAAAAACAAAAAACATTTTAATTTGTTAATTTTTTAGTACCAGTTTGGTCTATACATTGCTTGTAGGAACGACTTTCACCAGTACCAGTTTGGTCTATACATTGCTTGTAGGAACGACTTTCATCAGAACCAGTTTGGTCTATACATTGCTTGTAGGAACGACTTTCATCAGTACCAGTTTGGTCTATACATTGCTTGTAGGAACGACTTTCATCAGTACCAGTTTGGTCTATTTTTAACAAAAGATATGTCAATCCGTCTGAACTCTATGCTTTGTTTGGAAACTCTTAAAGCTGTTCTTTTGCGCCATGTTCGCTTTGTCGACGACATTTTCCCGCTGTTTTTTGTTGTTGTTCTTCAGTCTTCTTCGTCTATGTTCGTCCTGAAAATGACGTTTCTTGCGGTGTGCCATAATTTCAAGCGAGGCTGTGATATCTGCGCCTTTCGCCCGACACTTTCGATTTCAGTCCTACATTTGCTAATTGTTATGCCCGGATGAATGGCTGTAGTCTGTTTCCAAGATCACCACTTGGAAGTGGAATAGGGTCTTGGTCAGTTATGAGTCACTGACCCTGGTAAAGGCAGCCCCCTACGAGTCGTTGACTCGTTGCATCTTCTGCTCCTCTTCTTCAATGAATGCCATTGTACAGCAGACGAATTACAGTTGTTTATCCCATTCATTATCATCAGCCCCGTAACCTGAAAGGTCATCGGGACAGCATTATTAGGTCTAATTAGCAGAGCGAGCTTGATTTTGGCGGCAATGGTCCCGGGTTCAATCCACAGTAGTGACACGTTCCAGTCTACCCAACTTAAAATTTCTACTTGACTTAGATATGGGGCAAGACAGCGAGAAAGGGAACTGGTCACCCCACCTAAACAAAGATAAGACCTACTAAAGTGGTTGACACAAAACCCCCGATGGCAGTTTCTGTGATAGAACCACCTTTTATAGGTACATGCATTATTTTATTTGACTAATCGGTAAAGTATCTTATTTGATTTACAGCTTAGCGTTTCCCATATACTTTTTTGTCTTTCATAAGTGAAGGCGTTAGAAAAGACGACATATGAAACTACATTCTCAGCTGTGGGTGTTTCGGATGGTCTGTCGAACTGACTTCCTCTTAGTACTGGACGAATCGGTAGTTTCGGCGAATTGAGTAGTCTGTACAATTGTCTTCCTCCCTCCTTTCAGTTCTGGGCTATGGGATAGACTATCCAATTGCCTTTCTCTCAGATTTGATCTAACGGGTGGTCTATCCAGTTGCTTTTCTCTCTGTTCCGTGTAATCGGACAGACTGTCCAATTGCCTTTCTCTCAGATTTGATCTAACGGGTGGTCTATCCAGTTGCTTTTCTCTCTGTTCCGTGTAATCGGACAGACTGTCCAATTGCCTTTCTCTCAGATTTGATCTAACGGGTGGTCTATCCAGTTGCTTTTCTCTCTGTTCCGTGTAATCGGACAGACTGTCCAATTGCCTTTCTCTCAGATTTGATCTAACGGGTGGTCTATCCAGTTGCTTTTCTCTCTGTTCCGTGTAATCGGACAGACTGTCCAATTGCCTTTCTCTCAGATTTGATCTAACGGGTGGTCTATCCAGTTGCTTTTCTCTCTGTTCCGTGTAATCGGACAGACTGTCCAATTGCCTTTCTCTCAGATTTGATCTAACGGGTGGTCTATCCAGTTGCTTTTCTCTCTGTTCCGTGTAATCGGACAGACTGTCCAATTGCCTTTCTCTCAGATTTGATCTAACGGGTGGTCTATCCAGTTGTCTTACACTCTTTCACTCGGATAGAACGTTCAATTGTCTTCCTCTCTGTTCTCGGAAATCGGATGCTCTCTCTCTCTCTCTTTCTCTATCTCTCTTCTTCCCTCTCTCTCTTTTCTCTCTCTCTCTCTAGTAACCGATTTCCTATGCTTCCTTGAATCCACAGTCAACGCGTACCGTTTCATCTTTTTTTTAAATATAGAGCAAGAGAAACTAGTTTCTCTATCACTGTTAAAAGAGTGTGAAAATTCTGGTCTGCAATATCATTAAATATTTGATCCTGACTTTTGGCGGTGTGATAACGCTTCCTTACTTCTGCCATAATCGCGTTATCTGTTGAGACGACGGCCGGTTTATCTACGTCGAATTTCCATTTGTTATCTTTTCTTTGAACCAGTAGTTCTGACCTTGACATTGAGTCTTTGCTCATACTTTGATCGTTTTCCGCGCATGCTCTTTCCTAAACATCGGGTGTGGAATGCATTCATCTGTCGTTGATGGTCATGTGATCAATCTTGTTTCTGACAGGTTTATCAGTCATTGACTAATCCTTTAGTCAGTCATTGGCCATGCAGTTTTGTCAGTCACTGATCGATCACTTTATCAGTCATTGACTAATACCTTTATCAGTCATTGACTAATCCTTTAGTCAGTCATTGGCCATGCAGTTTTGTCAGTCACTGATCGATCACTTTATCAGTCATTGACTAATCCCTTTATCAGTCATTGACTAATCCTTTGTCAGTCATTGGCCATGCAGTTTTTTCATTCACTGATCGATCACTTTGTCAATCATTGACCTATCACCTTGTCAAATCATTGATCAACTGCTTCGTTACTGCAACACTATTTCAAGTTCTCTTACTTACTTAATCGATCCTCTTCTACGCTGAGGTACAAAGGTTTGCCAGAGAGAAAGCCAGACTATTATATTTGCTGTTTTCCTCTTGATCTGGTTCCAGTTCAGTTCTCAATCTCTCAGGGACTGTCTTACGTTGCCACGCGCGGCAACTCCTGGTCGTCCTGTTGGTATGGATTATCATGACGGCCTTGTTAGAATTTAGAGTTTTCAGTAGTGATAAAGAGAGGCCGAGAGGCATGAATGCTGATCTCCTGACAAAGTGGCAAGGGTACAAAACCCAGGAAAGATATTACAAAATAAAGGTCGTGAATGTAATAATCTTTCCTAACCATAGCGTTAGGACTGCATAGTCAAATGACATTTATTCCTCGTCCTATATATATATATATATATATATATATATATATTTATATATCCCCCCCCCTCCCTTCCAGCAGACCATAGACCAATACACTAGGAATAAACAGCATAAAGAAAGTTTCACACACTAACACACACACACACTAACAATCGAGCACCGTTGTAGTTCATCACATGAAATATGATTGACCAAATAGCAACGATTTAAAACAAACGATGTCTTAATATGGCCCTTTCGTCTCGGGAAATACAAATCATGGACTTGATGTATCAAAATAAACAAGATAATTATTATTATTGTCCCTTTTTCACCTCAGATGAAGTATAGAGCTATCTTTGCAGTTGACCTCTATTAGGTTGTTCGTAGGAATGTGTTTGACTTGACGAGATCTCTAGCCCCATGCACAACTTTCTTTAGTTATATTTTGTGACATGTATGAAAGTGCAAGATCTTGTGAACAAGATACTGAGCAGCGCATGAGCTGTAGCGACAAGCAACCCAAAACTGACTGCTAGCGCCAGGGCCAGCGATACAGAACTGCCAAGACCTTCGCCACATTCCCTGTGGTGATCCCGAATAATAGGCGGCAACCAGGCATACAGGCTAAGAGGAAAGGATCGAAGAGGGAAGGCTAACACGGAACATAAAAATACCATGCTGAAGTCGTATGTGTCGGACTGAAAGTTGCAAATATCGCAGCCAAGCTGTGAAGTAAGACACAGCGTATTTCGTTCTCGGGACTAAATCCTGTTACTTGTAAAGCCCTTTACAGGGTTTGGTAGCGAAAGTTTGTGAACAAACGAAGAAGAAGAAGAAGCAAAAGAAGAAGGTGCATTTGGCATATCCTTTCCTTCTCAGACAAGAGCCACCGGATCCACTCTGGGGTAAAAGGTAGCTGCTCTAGCTTTATTTACAAGAAAGCCTGCTGAAGTCTGATATGTTGGACCGAAAGGTGCAAATATCGCAGTCAAGCTGTAAACTACGTTACAACGCATTCCGTTCTCTGGACAATCTCCTACTACTTGCAAACCACCTTTCAGGACTTGGTAGAGGCGGATTGAAAACGAACGAAGAAGAAGGGGAATAATTACAAGAAAAAAGACCTCAATGAAACAGAACATCTATACATCTTGAAGCGTTTTCAACTCTTGTACGTATTGCATTTCCCATCAGAAATATATCACCAACAAAGAACTACTACGGAGAGGACACTAACGTTTGGTCAGACAATACATGCTGGTCAAACTGTTAGCCAGGGTCAGGCAATACATACTGGTCAAACTGTTAGCCAGGGTCAGGTGAAACATACTGATCAGACTATGTAAGCCAGGGTCAGGTGAAACATACTGATCAGACTATGTTAACCAGATTAAAATGAAACATAATTATCAGGCTGTTTGCCAGGGTAAGGTGAACCATACTGATACGGCAATGTAAGCCAGAACCAAGTGAAACTTATTGATCAGGCTATGTTAGCCAGAGTCAGGTGAAACATACTGATCAGACTACGTTAGTCAGGTTCAGGTGAAACATACTGATCAGACTACGTTATTCAGGTTCAGGTGAAACACACTGATTAAGATATCGCCTCACTCCAACCGGTTCTCTCTGGAAACAAGCCTTTTCATGGCAGTCTGGCACTATGATCTCCATAGTGGTGACCTTAGTGAGAAACTTCACTTCGCACTACATCGAGGTAGATCCAAGTCCACCTTCTAAAGTACGCATCGGGAAATAAGGAGAGAGCCACTGTAACCCGCCACCAAATAACGTCGTCAAGCGTAACTAACTCACGTACGAGTCGCATTAACAACAACCAATGACTACTTACAAAGAAAGTATGACTACCGTCACAATTATCAGACTTTGGAAAAGAATGAGTCAAACTATCACACTCTCACACCATCACCAGACTAGCCAAGAAGTGGACCCAAAAAGTGACGTGGCATGAAAGCTAGGTCCGATATCGAATAACTTGGCGAATAACCACAGAAACAGAAAGAAAATCACAGCTGGAGCACAGTTTTTCTTCTTCTTCTTCTTCTTCGTTCGTTCTCAATCTCCCGCTACCAAACCCTGAAAGGGCTTAAGTAGCAGAATGTAGTCCAGAGAACGGAATGCGTTGTGTCGTAGTTTACAGCTTAGCTGCGATATTCGCACCTTTCGGTCCAACACATCCGACTTCAGCAAGCATTTTTGAGTACCGGGTTAGCATTCCCTCTTCGATCCCTTCTCCTTAGCCAGTCTGCCCTGCTGCAGCTTGTTATCCAGGATCGCCACGTGGAGGTGTAGAAGGGTCTTGGCAGCTATGGTTCGCTGGCCCTGACGCTAGCAGTCAGCTATGGGTAGCTGACCACTGCAGCATCTTGATACCGGGCACAGTTCAAAAGATGGTTGATACTGTCTTGAAAGATGTCATTATGCGCGATTGTCACAGAGTGCTTCTTCAGTCAGTGGTCAATGATGAAAGAACATGGATCGATTTACTACAAATTCTGCTCATTGACATTAAGAATGAGATTAAACAACGTATAATGGAGGAACTCGATGTAGATATTAAAACAAAAGCTTACAGTCTTATGCTAATCTCTGAATGCTTAGGGGTCATTGTTAAAAGATGATGTCACTTTAACCACTCCCTTCTTGTATCCACTCTATTTGACCTGAAATGTTACGCCCTACCTATAATTAAGACTTATTTTTCTTTTCTACAATACATAATTTGTATACAGATAATTGAACTTAATTACGAGAGTTAGTAAATAAAATTCCATATGAGAGATTCGCTTTGTATGAGAAGCCGTAGTGGAGCAGTGGTTAATGCACTGGCTTCCCAGCCGAACGATCGAGGTTTGGTTCCCAGTTGGTACGGAATTTGTCCGATCGCAAAACGGATCTTGAGATCGGCCCATCATAAAATAATTGGGTACCAGAAAAATCAAGGAAAGTAAAGGCGGCCGGGGTTATGTTGACCGCATCACCCCTTGTGTGCTGTTGGTTAATAAAAATATGGGCCTAACATCATATTTCCAATATGTCACAATAGCGTGTTAACGGAATCTTTACTTTTACTTTATGAGAGGTTTTGATTGTAGAAAGGCTGGAAGACCTGGCAAGTGGGACACAATCGGAAGAACATTTATTTGGGATTAGCTGTACAGTAAGGTGTGTCACAGATACGAGTGTTGCTATGTGTAGCTCTGTTTGTCTGTGAGTGATAGCTACGATGAACTACAGTCAACCATTTTCGACTTAACTACCATGCCCCCGCTCGCCATTTCCATGTTCTACATAACCCTCTCTCTCCTTCCACTCAGTGGATGTATTTTAGGGATATCCCCTTTCTTGGACTGCTTCCAGCTTAAACTGGAAATGAGTGACGTCTTCGATGGCTGATATGGTAATCTGAAAAGGTTCAATATTATGGGCGGTAAATCTCATAACACGGCCACACGAAAATGTTAGTTAAGCTAACCAATACGTTGATTACTTTGTAAGGTCCCGGTGGGATATAGCGTTCTTCGGTCGTTGCCCTCGTGAAAATGCATGCATGTCACCTGAGTGGTTCGCCGAAATAAAAATAAGAGGGCCACTGTAACCTTCAAAGCATGTCAAGAAAACGACTTTAAAGGGTTGCGTCAAAAAGTACCAAATAACATTACCATCCACAGATGGATCTGCAGAAGGCGCAGCTAAGGATGGTGGGGGAGACATTTTCATAAGATAAAACAATGGAAAAATAACCCACAGAGCTTTCCCATCTGGGAAGATTTCTATGGCGCTCCTACAAACACTAAGAACCAGACCACACGAACACCCGCCAACTCAGATTGCATTCTTTATTAGATATATCAGATCAGAACTGAACAAAATCCAAAGAACCTCAGCTGTTGTTCTTCAGTGGCTCCGTTTCTATTGTGGAATCACAGGGAATGAGAGAGCTGATGCCCTGTCCAAAGCAGGTGACAAGATGGGCAATTTATCCATGCAGTGTCCTACAGAAAGGCAATAACCATCATACACAATCAGTACAGCTCAAAATGGAGGAAAGACAATGGAAGTAAGCAATAGACTTAACCCAAATCCACCAGCTATTCAGACACCAACAAAACACCATATTTTGCCTGAGAATTGGCCATTGCAGACTATTGGGTGACCTACATCGGCTCAAGATATCACACACAAGTGACTGCCCTTGTGGAACCGGAGTCCTTATCCCTGAATACACAAAACAGAACTACCCAATACACAGAGACCTACGATGCCAAACCTGTCCAGGTGGAGCCGAGGTAACGCAGAAGCTGTGGGACTGCCACCTGGATCTGGAGAGGACTGTTGAATTCATTCTAGTGACGGGACTGCAGATCTGGAGAGGACTCTGGACTTCATTCTAGCAACGGGACTGCAGATCTGGAGAGGACTGTGGACTTCATTCTAGTGACGGGACTGCAGATCTGGAGAGGACTTTGGACTTCATTCTAGCAACGGGACTGCAGATCTGGAAAGGACTGTGGACTTCATTCTAGTGACGGGACTGCAGATCTGGAGAGGACTGTGGACTTCATTCTAGCAACGGAACTGCAGATCTGTAAAGGACTGGACTTCATTCTAGCAACGTGACTGCAGATCTGGAAAGGACTGTGGACTTCATTCTAGCAACGGGACTGCAGATCTGGAAAGGAATGTGGACTTTATTCTAGCAACGGGACTGCAGATCTAGAAAGGACTGTGGACTTCATTCTAGCAACGGGACTGCAGATCTGGAAAGGAATTTTGACTTCATTCTAGCAAAGGTACTGCAGATCTGGAAAGGACTGTGGACTTCATTCTAGCAACGGGACTGCAGATCTGGAAAGGACTGTGGACTTTATTCTAGCAACGGGACTGCAGATCTGGAAAGGACTGTGGACTTCATTCTAGCAACGGGACTGCAGATCTGGAAAGGACTGTGGACTTCATTCTAGCAACGGGACTGCAGATCTGGATAAGACTGTGGACTTCATTCTAGCATTGGGATTGCAGATCTGGAAAGGACTGTGGACTTCATTCTAGCAACGGAACTGCAGATCTGGAAAGGAATTTTGACTTCATTCTAGCAACGGGACTGCAGATCTAGAAAGGACTGTGGACTTCATTCTAGCAACGGGACTGCAGATCTGGAAAGGAATGTGGACTTCATTCTAGCAACGGGACTGCAGATCTGGAAAGGACTGTGGACTTCATTCTAGCAACGGTACTGCAGATCTGGAGAGGACTGTGGACTTCATTCTAGCAACGGTACTGCAGATCTGGAAAGGACTGTGGACTTCATTCTAGCAACGGTACTGCAGATCTGGAGAGGACTGTGGACTTCATTCTAGCAACGGGACTGCAGATCTGGAAAGGACTGTGGACTTCATTCTAGCAACGGGACTGCAGATCTGGAAAGGAATGTGGACTTGATTCTAGCAACGGGACTGCAGATCTGGAAAGGACGGTGGACTTCATTCTAGCAACGGGACTGCAGATCTGGAAAGATCTGTGGACTTCATTCTAGCAATGGGACTGCAGATCTGGAAAGGAACGTGGACTTCATTCTAGTACGGGACTGTAGATCTGGAGAGGACTGTGGGCTTCATTCTAGTGACGGGACTGCAGATCTAGAAAGGACTGTGGACTTCATTCTAGCAACGGGACTGCAGATCTGGAAAGGACTGTGGACTTCGTTCTAGCAATGGGACTGCAGATCTGGAAAGGAATGTGGACTTCATTCTAGCAACGGGACTGCAGATCTGGAAAGGACTTTGGACTTCATTCTAGCAACGGCACTGCAGATCTGGAAAGGACTGTGGACTTCATTCTAGCAACGGGACTGCAGATCTGGAAAGGAATTTTGACTTCATTCTAGCAACGGGACTGCAGATCTAGAAAGGACTGTGGACTTCATTCTAGCAACGGGACTGCAGATCTGGAAAGGAATGTGGACTTCATTCTAGCAACGGGACTGCAGATCTGGAAAGGACTGTGGACTTCATTCTAGCAACGGTACTGCAGATCTGGAGAGGACTGTGGACTTCATTCTAGCAACGGTACTGCAGATCTGGAAAGGACTGTGGACTTCATTCTAGCAACGGTACTGCAGATCTGGAGAGGACTGTGGACTTCATTCTAGCAACGGGACTGCAGATCTGGAAAGGACTGTGGACTTCATTCTAGCAACGGGACTGCAGATCTGGAAAGGAATGTGGACTTGATTCTAGCAACGGGACTGCAGATCTGGAAAGGACTGTGGACTTCATTCTAGCAACGGGACTGCAGATCTGGAAAGATCTGTGGACTTCATTCTAGCAATGGGACTGCAGATCTGGAAAGGAACGTGGACTTCATTCTAGCAACGGGACTGTAGATCTGGAGAGGACTGTGGGCTTCATTCTAGTGACGGGACTGCAGATCTAGAAAGGACTGTGGACTTCATTCTAGCAACGGGACTGCAGATCTGGAAAGGACTGTGGACTTCGTTCTAGCAATGGGACTGCAGATCTGGAAAGGAATGTGGACTTCATTCTAGCAACGGGACTGCAGATCTGGAAAGGACTTTGGACTTCATTCTAGCAACGGGACTGCAGATCTGGAAAGGACTGTGGACTTCATTCTAGCAACGGGACTGCAGATCTGGAAAGGAATTTTGACTTCATTCTAGCAACGGGACTGCAGATCTGCAAAGGGCTGTGGACTTCATTCTAGCAACGGTACTGCAGATCTGGAATGGAATGTGGACTTCATTCTAGCAACGGGACTGCAGATCTGGAAAGGACTGTGGACTTCATTCTAGCAACGGGACTGCAGATCTGGAAAGGACTGTGGATTTCATTCTAGCAACGGGACTGCAGATCTGGAAAGGGCTGTGGACTTCATTCTAGCAACGGTACTGCAGATCTGGAAAGGAATGTGGACTTCATTCTAGCAACGGGACTGCAGATCTGGAAAGGACTGTGGACTTCATTCTAGCAACGGGACTGCAGATCTGGAAAGGACTGTGAACTTCATTCTAGCAACGGGACTGCAGATCTGGAAAGGAATGTGGACTTCATTCTAGCAATGAGACTTTAGATCTAGCATGACCAAAAAGCCTGAACGCTGAAGATGAACATTGTCATTATTTTCAGCAACTGTATACGCTTTGATACATGCTGCATGTAAAGGGAACAGCTACATTGAAAACATGTTTCGCTTTTGATCAAAAAGGAGAACGATTTCAGATGTTTGGAAACTGCTTTACTTTAAAAGGCGCCAGATGTAGTGGTGACATATGCTTTAGATTGTAACGACAGTTTCATACTTCATCATGAATACATGTGCACATTGTATTGCGGGCTCTGTATATACACATTGTATTGTGGTCTCTGTATGTGTGTGTACATATTTACATATATGTACAGTTCATATACTGTATAAAGTGGAACAGATGTTACACATTCAATGTACACAGACAAAGGCATTGAAACAAGAACATAAGGAACATAAATGAAAACAAAAACCTCAGACAAAACCAAAAATAGAGAGAAAGAGGGAGGCAGAGAGAGATAGAGAAAGAGAAAGAGAGAAGGGGAGAGGGGGTTAGAAATTAAATTCATGAACGACAATGAACACTTTGATGAAAAGAAGGGGAGACAAGTAGAAGTTCTTGACGGCCATCTGAAGGTTGCTAGAAGGGTTGAAAAGAATAGGCCGACTGTAACCTTTCAATCCCTCGTTTACGGCAACAAATGAGGGTTATCCATGTGGTTAGCAACATCATTATATAAAAACCATTGTGGCCACCGCAAAATCTCGGAAGCATGCTTCCTATACATCGGTCAGTACTTTTAATTCACCCCAAACAATATATATATATATATATATATATATATATATATATATATATATATACACACATTGGTGGTCAATTTTTAAAAACTGTTTGGTGTTAAACATTCTGCGAGAATTTCTGCTTCTGCGCCCGTTTATTCCTGCCGTCTTAGCATTGAATTTCTTGAATCTGTCAATGTTGGTCCATGATATGGATAGTAGCTTCCAGTTTCTACAGCTGCATGGCATTATCCACGCTGTCAGATGATGTATAACAACCATGTTATCTAACACTAAACATAAGCCTTAATCTAACAATTACCCCAAACCCTACAGTAACCCTAACCATAACCCTAAACCTAGCCCTTCGCAAAACTGAATTTAATAATATTTTCTATACTTCTGTCTAAGTCTTTACTTATGTATTTAAAATAAAATATTTGGGGACGGCGTGGTCTAGTGGTTAAGTGACACGGCTCACAACCAGCACCGGCCGTTACCCCGGGGAAGCAAACCTTTAGAAAATGCAGGAGGAAGCAGACCCTTACATAAAATGAATGAAATCGGTTGCACTGGGCCGATAGGCGCAAAATAAAAACCACAGTGCAACGCACACCGCCTTGTGGATTAAAGAAAAAAAAATTAAATTATATCGACCATTGCTTCCCTTAACCCGAAATGAAAATCATGTGACGTACGATGGGAACCCGTGGAAATCTGTTTGGGGTGAAGACGCATGTACCATCGGCCAACTGTATTTGTGGCCATTTGCTTCAAATGGATGGAGAAGGTAAATTACGACCCGACTGAATGAAGAACATGCGTTCAAACGATAACATTGGCGTTACCATGCATGTAATCTCTTGACTTCACTCCGGTAGAAAGTATCAACAAATCCACCAATGCAAACAAACAGTGTACAAAGAAGACTATTAAAGAAAAATCTGCCACTCCGATAAAGGAAACACAACATATGTTAGCATATGTCAACACATGTAACCCCAACTATAGAGCTATTTCTGCCCGCCATTCCTGTGTATTTGTCAAGATGGCTGCAGAAGGCCAGCAGCTGTTACTCAGAAGGGGGAGGAGGGAAATGAGAGTAGTGGTTCGAAGGAACCAGATAACGTTCTACTGTTTATGTGGACATGCCTCATGTTTCAAGCATCATGTATCATACATACTTGTCTTTGTTGGAGAGCGACTCAAAGTATGGTTGTAGCTATAGTGATAGCAAAGCTAAGTACATACACAACGATAGGAGAGCCCAGTAAATACACACCGATAGCAATGGCAAGTATATACACACCGATCGCAAAGCCAAGAATATACACACCGATAGCAAAGCCAAGAATATACACACCGATAGCAAAGCCAAGAATATACACACCGATAGCAAAGCCAAGAATATACACACCGATAGCAAAGCCAAGAATATACACACCGATAGCAAAGCCAAGAATATACACGGATACATATGCCCGGATACTGCTTCTCCTCCTTCGTCGAACGCCTTCAGATATCAGCTTGAATATATCTAACAAACAATAGTGGTCGGTCTGGGGTCAATGGTATCTCATTTGGGATTTTCCAGGAATGGGACTGGTGATGGGCATGTGTGCCTCTCTGTTCCTCGTATGATTGACACCTTTGTAGTAGATGCTTAGCTGTCATTCTAGCAGTTGTGCAGACACATGCAACGTTAATTCCCATCTTGAGTTTGTCTAACAGATGGTGTTTCAACCTGTTGTTCGAGATCAACATTGTACCACCTGTTTTCTGTCAAGATGATGATATTCATCATTTGGTTGTTGACCTGGAATCTCTGCTCCCAACGTTTTCCTGTATCCGCAACTCGTGAACCTCTTGATCTTTTATATACATCAATAAGAATATTGCCGAGTGCTCCGCCGGGGTCTTTGTGAATGACACGCACAAGAATAGCACCACTGCCTCACAGAGAGCATGTCGTAAGAGGCGACTAACTGTGGGACATGGCATAACACCGGCCATGGTTAAGTGGTTTGTTTAGAGTGGTTTGATTGCGCCTAAAAAGCTGCGGTTCTAATTTGCTCCAGTGTTTGAGTCTATTAAGATGAACTCGCACATTGGTTAACCATTCTCTGTGGCACTTGCCCCACCGCAGCGGAGTATTAAGCTACACGAGCCTAGCCCGCTAAGCAGGAAATCTTTCTTCCTGCTATATCGATCTCACGCCAGAGCTCAGACCTGCACATGGGCATCCGCCTATGTAGAAGCACTGGTCGACTAAGAACTAATATAAGAATCAGATTCAAGTATTTTTCCTGCAATGAGATGGGATTCACTGTATGATAACTTTGGTTAACCAGTGATATAGTTGAAAGACTGCTACTCTTAGTTCCTTTAATTCTATATTTTTCTTCATTTGTTCCTCAGTGGCGAAAGAGTACCGATTATCTCTCTATGCAAAGCCGTTTCTATCATTAGGCAAGACTAGCCGGCAAAATTTTAGGGACGGCAAAAGGGCGGAAACAATTTTAATTTTAAATCAAACTGCGAAAAGGGGACGGCATGGCCTAGTGGTTAAGTGGCACGGCTCACAATCCGAAGGTGCTAGGTTCGATCCCCACCACAGCACCGGCCGTTACCCGGGGAAGCAAACCCTTAGAAAATGCAGGAGGAAGCACACCATTACATAAAATGCATGCTGAAGTCGGATGCACTGGGCCGAAAGGCGCAAAATAAAAACCACAATGCAACGCACACCGCCTTTGGGATTAGAGAAATAAGGCGAAAGCAAAAAAAAAAAAAAAAAAAAAAAGAAACAGCGAAAAAAATTGAGCAAATAAGGAAAGAACAAAATTAGATGGAGGAAAAATTGTGGTCCTGTTGATGTTTTTGTTGTTACTATTAATTATTTATTTTTGATAATCGACATATCATAATGGTAAGCGCATTTCATGTTTCATATAAAAGTGATAAGTTACTATTAATGTTATATTATGCAAGTTGAATAGAAGTTCTTTTATATCTAATACAATAATTCTTCTAGCCTGGATGACAGGGGGAGAGAGTGATGGTAATAAAAGGGAGAGGCCGGCATTTTTCCATTCTCACCTATGGCGGCAAAACACCTATTCTCACCTATGGCGGCAAAACACCTATTCTCACCTATGGCGGCAAAACACCTATTCTCACCTATGGCGGCAAAACACTATTCTCACCTATGGCGGCAAAACACCTATTCTCACCTATGGCGGCAAAACACCTATTCTCACCTATGGCGGCAAAACACCTATTCTCACCTATGGCGGCAAAACACCTATTCTCACCTATGGCGGCAAAACACCTATTCTCACCTATGGCGGCAAAACACCTATTCTCACCTATGGCGGCAAAACACCTATTCTCACCTATGGCGGCAAAACACCTATTCTCACCTATGGCGGCAAAACACCTATTCTCACCTATGGCGGCAAAACACCTATTCTCACCTATGGCGGCAAAACACCCATTCTCACCTATGGCGGCAAAACACCTATTCTCACCTATGGCGGCAAAACACCCATTCTCACCTATGGCGGCAAAACACCTATTCTCACCTATGGCGGCAAAACACCCATTCTCACCTATGGCGGCAAAACACCTATTCTCACCTACAAACGGTTCTGTCTCTATGTTTACATCTGTCATTAGAACTAATGCTGCCGTTTTCAAAGCCTGTCTCTGCTCTGAAGTTACTTGGAAATGCCCCTGTTGCCATTTATATTTTACTTTTGTAAGGTTTTTTTTTAAGACAGAGAAAGATAATTCAACTTCCATTCTCTGTTGCTGATCCATTTGTATATATATGGGAGCAGCTGCTGTTTGTGTAGTTTTACGGTTTTATGACTCTTCTTTATGTTTCTGACTAGGTGTTCTTTTTCTCAACGCCGGGAATGTCTTCTGGCCACTATTTTCTTTACGTGAGAAGCATGTTTTCTTTTTTCTTTTGGAATAAAATGATACGACGCAGTGTATATACAGCACAAAATAATCACATATTCTAACTTGGAGCAGATCTATACATCCACATGTTAACAGTGTACATAGATCACAGTATAATCACATACTCTAAAGTGTAATAGTGTACATATACCAAATAATAATCCCATGTTCTAACTTGTAACGAATGCATTAATCGAGTTGTAACAATGCACGTACATAGAGCCTAGAATAATAACTTATTTCTAACTTATATCAGATTCATCAAACCACAAGTAACAGTATACATAGATATCTGATTTGTAAAATATTACGACTTGAGATCATTATTGCAGAACTGGTCTAGGGAAATAGTTGCACACCCGGTGAGGTCTATGCGTTCAAAACAGGTGAAACATCGTATTGACATTTTCTTTTTAAAACAACAACTATAATAAACATCCAATTCTGTTAAAAAGTGCTCAACCTACCTGTGTGATTTTATACAAGAAGAGATATCAAAAGGTATTGTTTCGTTAGAAAAACACTTATTTTCATGCGCCGGTCCAGGCTAGGTCTAACACCGTTAGCTACTGCGATTCAGAGCTACTGACTAGGTCAGCATTAAGATCGATGTTACCAAGACTGTTATCTTTGACATAGCCACGAGTCTGGCCTAGCAGGCTGAATATCGTGTTGTTCACTTATATCAGAGGGCAAAGTTCTTAAAATGTTTATTTTCTGTCGCTATATTTGAAGGTTGTTTTATTCTCAATCCGTAGACTGTAAAGTGTTTTCTGCAATCCTTCGACCATATATACAGTGTGTCCTTCAATCAGTCAAACCATTGATAATCTTTCATTTAATGCACCTACCATAAATGTAGTTTACTAGTATTCATCGACTTTAAATACGGTGTTTTCTTCAATCCTTCTACCATAAATACAGTGTTTTCCTCAATCCTTCTACCATAAATACAGTGTTCTCTTCCTTCAACTCTTCGACCATAAATACAGTGTGAACATTCTTCAATCATTTGACCATAAATACAGTGTGTAATTTGTACAATCATTCGACCATAAATACAGTATGTCCTTTCTTCAATCCTTCGACCATATACACAGTGTCTGATTTAATCCTTCGAGCATTAATTCTATGATTCTCAATTCGTCGATCATATACACAGTGTTTCATTCAATTTGTCAAACCATAGATGCAGTCCTCCTTTTAATCCATCTATCATTTAAAAAAACAGTGTCATTCACTCGGTCAAATCATATATAGTATTTCCTCTAATTCATTTACGGCAGCGTTTTTTGCGGTCCGTCACCGAAAATACATAGTTTTTTCTTTAATCATTTGAACATAACTAAAATTTTTCCTTCAGTCAGTCAGCCATAAATACAGTTTTTCATTTAGTCTACACATCATTCAAACTGTTTTTTCCTTAAATGTGTCGACCGTAAACAGTTTATTCTTCCAAGAAGTTTGAATACTGCTAATCCCCTGATTGTAGTGTCCCAATCGGATATGACGTCATTAATCGATTTTAGTAATCGTATGTATGTGTGTATTTATGTATATATCACGGACGGACAGACAAACAAACAGATAGATATATTGATAGATAGATATATAGATAGACATAAATACAGAAATACTTATAGACAGACAGACAGGCAGATAGTTAGATAGATAGATAGATAGATAGATAGATAGATAGATAGATAGATAGATAGATAGATAGATAGATAGATAGATAGATAGATAGATAGATAGATAGATAGATAGATAGATAGATAGATAGATAGATAGATAGATAGATAGATAGATAGATAGATAGATAGATAGATAGACAGTTAGATAGATAGATAAACAGACAGACAGACAGACAGACAGACAGACAGACAGACAGACAGACAGACAGACAGACAGACAGACAGACAGACAGACAGACAGACAGACAGACAGACAGACAGACAGACAGATAGATAGATAGATAGATAGATAGATAGATAGATAGATAGATAGATAGATAGATAGATAGCTAGATAGATAATTTAAGCATAACGAGACAAAGCAGTTTATTAAGGTCCCCTGTTGCTCGGTAGAAGTGACAAAACATGCAGGATGCAAAACAGGGTGCGTGTGGTGCATACCTTTCGCTGCTATACGTGGACATGAAGCATGGTTAACACATGATCCATCTGTCTATATGATGTCGGTTATGTATGTACCCAGCTAATCCTTACTGTGTGCAGGAAATTGAAAAAGAGTGTTCTAAAATACTACACAAACATGCCACTGCTGGGCATTATGCAAAATTGTTAATTTGAAAAAAAAAACTTAAATACAGTTGAGATATTTTGGTTAAGTCAAATAAAAAACAAAATGAAAAATATCAGATTTAAACCACGCCCACAGAACTAGTCAATGAGTCCCACTTTGTCGCATAGTTCTGAGTGGTAGTGTGTACTTAGATGGAAATAGGCACCCGACTTAACATTTGAAGAGACAAGGAATCGAGGTAGGGACTTGGTCAACCTACCAGATAAAAGGTGAGACCTTGATCAATGAAGTCTCTAAAACTTCATGGCTGACGGCAGTGTCTGTTTTACAACTAACTTTACATTTTTACATCCTTTGTCACATTTATTTTAAAAAATTTTTTTAAATAGTCAGGCAACACAGTTGCAATCCGGTCCCCTGGGGAGAACTCTGTTGTAAATAGTAACATAGATGAGATGTGCGGCGTAAGATCAGTTAATGAAAGGACACATACTGATAATGTCCGTCTAAAAACCAGGATGGAAGATCCCCGTACTGGAACTTGGAATATAAGATCATTATACCAGGCAGGAAAGCCGGATAATACAAATTTTACAAAACAAACTATCATACGATTTTTTCCAATTGCTGGGGTAGTCAAGGGGTTTTTAGTCTGAGAACTACATGCATCGTCCCTACTGCTGTCGCCACGTCGTGTGCTGGCTATGTTTGTTTATTTCACCTCCAACAGAAAAACAACATATGCCATCCCGGGGATTCGAACCACGGCTCTCTTTGTCGGTAGGCAGGCATCGAAACCATTCTGCCACGCGTTTCTCAAAACCTTTCAATCTGTCCATAGTGCAAACGTACGCTCCCACACATAATTACTGTGAAAAGGACATCGAGGAGTATTATGAAGATTTGTAAGAAGTACTAAAACATGTAGAAACAACGGATGCACTAATAGTGATGGGTGATATGAATGCTAAAATTGGAGAAGGCAAACATGCAAACATTAGTGGGTGGATTTGGTATTGAAAACAGAAATGAAAGAGGAAATGTTACAAGAAGCCAACGTCAGGGAAGCCCTGAAAATGCCGTTCGTGGTACCCACGCATAACTTGAGAACCCTGTCTGAGAGGTGGGGTTCATAGAAGGGTCATTGTTCGGAAATCTTAAACAATACTCGTTTGAGACTGTCCAGCCAAAAGGGTTACCTTCCCACGGTTTCGACTGGAATCCCGCGACTGTGTAGGTCGCATAGAAGGTTCAAAGCGCGCTATCCTTTCTCTGGCGACACCGTAGTTCAATGACAGTTAAGGCGAATGAACTGAAGACAAACAGAAGTCATTGGCCGAAGCGCTGAGAATAGGGTATAGGCTGAGACATAAGAGGGTATTAAAGACAGATCAGGGACAGAGCAGAGCAGAGAGAGAGAGAGAGAGAGAGAGAGAGAGAGAGAGAGAGAGAATGTTGATAAGATAAGACTACTGTGCAGTTGGTAGGAGGGAGATCATAGACAAAAGACTACCGAGTAGGTAGCTAGTGTAGACGACAGAACATAGCCAGTGAGTAACTAGAATAGACAGTTAGAGATAGAAGTCACCGAAGCAGACTAACACTGAGAGGAAACCAGAGACCACCCATGTGTAAGAATATGTATGTGTGTGATGTTCTATTTGAGTCGTAACTGGCACCTGTCGCATGTGACACCGATTTCAAAGTCCATGAGTGGCATTCGTCTGCATTCTCGTCAGAGGAAGACGTGTTGCTGCAATATGAAACTGTCGTCCCGGACAACACGTCGTAACACATGTGTTACCCTTGGCCTGACAACCACAGTAACGGAACAACTGTCGTCTATCGTAGGCACGAGAACTGCTGCAGAGTACCTGACTAAACGACGAAGAAGAGGAACCAGCAGCTCAAATCATTGTAAATATCTACCTGACGTTAAGTCGAGACAAGAGGCTTAGAATACACCTATGTTGTAAAAGCAGAGAGTGGGACATACGGCCACCAGACGAGTGAAGATAGAGAGATACGACTGAGAACAATTAGCAAGACAGAATTGTATTAACGCAACGGGATAAAGACTGTGAATGGAACATTTTCTAGAACTGACCACGTGATAGAAATATGGATTATTTTAGCACAAGAGAAATACCTGTGCTAATTTCACGAAACTCTTGAAATATTATAGTTAGTTAGAATTGGTCACGTTAGATAACGATTCACGTGCCTATTATTTTTATTATGACGTGTGTGTTGTTTATTAAATAACTATTAATTGGTTTTCACTGTTGTTTAAAGACGTGTTCGTGTTTTAATTAGAGTTCTGAGCTAATGAGTAATAGTTGTAAAAAAGAAAGCGAATAATTTGTGAATCTGATACATAGATATAATTAGTACCGTGACTTAGGATAACACTAACCTTAGCCTGCTACAGAGATAGACTTATACAATTCTGTGAAGATAATCTTCTTATTGTATGCAATACTTTCGTTCAACACAAAAGGAAGCTTTACACATGGAAAAGTCCAGGTGATAAATAAAGGAATCAGAAAGACTTTGTTATGATCAGAGACAGATTTAGGAACAGTGTCTCTGTCGAAGACGGATGTGTCGGACTGAAAGATGCAAATATCGCAGTCAAGCTGTGAACTAGCGACACAATGCATCACGTTCTCCGTACTACATCCTGTTACTTGCAAAGCGTTGTTCATAGCCTGATAGCGGGAGATTGGGAACGAACGAGGAATTAGAGGAACAGTGTCAAAAAAGGGAAACATATCCAGAAGCAGATTGGTATTCAGATCATAATCCTTTAAGTGGTAACATTAATAAGGTTAAAGGCCACAACAAATGGTAATGTTAAAATAAATCAGCCAGACTGCTCAGCTTTGAAACAAAGTGACTTATAAGAATAATGTAGAGGAAGTGAAGAACAATTATGAAAGTCTCATAATTGAAGGCACAGAACAGAATAATAGTGCAAATTCGCAAGAGAAAATCGATATAAAGTGGGAATGCTTAAATAAACAGTTAGAAAAGCAAACTACATCATACTAAAGAAGAACGAACATGAAAAACAAATATGGATGACTAAGGACATTATAAAACTTATTGAACGCCGAAAACAAACACAAAACTAAAATAATTATAACATGATTGATACAAAAAATTAGAACAATGTGCAGACAAACTAAAGAGAAATGGTTGAAGGGCAAATGTACATAGAGGCTTTGAGCGCAAAACTAGAGAACTTCATGAAGAAATAAAAAATGTCACGACTACAAAAGGCCCGAGAAGTTGGGGTAGCATTGACAAAGCAGGAAATATGTTCTTCAAGACATCAAAAATAACAAAAAGATAGGCGGAATCTGTTGATGCTCACTTTGATGATGAACGATGCAGTAAACTTGAAGTAAAAGGTACAGCAGGGCGGTCAATTCTTAAATCAGAAGTTGAAAGAGCTATGAAAATATTGAAGATAAGGAACGAGACTGGACCATATGAAATTACCAACGGAATGATTGAAGCACTGAAGGAATTTGGTGCTGACCAAGTAACAGAACTTGGCAATTACATATTTGCAGTAGGTCACATACCAGAAAACCTAACAATTTCTGAGTTCATAATGTTGCATAAGAAGACTAAAGCTTTAGATTGAGCGGATTTTCGGACTATAAGTTAGATAGCAATGTTACCAAAATACTTCCTAAAATCGTACAGGAAAGATTAACCAAGAGGTCAGTGCGGAGCAGATTTATTTGTTTCAAGCAGAACAGCGGAACAAGAGAGGGGATTTGCTGTATGAGAATGATTGCAGAAAAATACACGGAGATGCAAAAGGACGTATATGCTTGCTTCATTGATTACACTAAAGCGTTTGATAACGTCACGCATGAACTGTTGATAAGATGTCTGGAGGATGTCAGTCTGGATGGTAAAGATACGAAACTAATCACAAACTTATATTGGGATCAATCAGTATATTTGAGAACTAGAGATGAGGCGTCACCTAGCATAACTATTAAAAAAGGGGTTAGACAGGGTGTGGGCTTTCCCCTTGCTTGTTTAATGTACACAGAGCAGATTTTCAAAGACATTCATGACATGCCTGAATTGAATACAGAATGACGCAGCTTCAATAATATCAGATATGTTGATAATACAATGTTAATGGCAGAGAATCAAGTACTTCTGCAGAACGTAATGGATAAGATAACCAGGAAAAGTCAGCAATATGGATTGGAAATCAACATCAACAAGACTAAAGTTATGGTGTTCACCAAAAAGAAAGAAAATCTAAAAGCTTTCATCCACATAAATGGATAAATTTTAAACAAGTGTCAAGCTCTGTATATCTTGGCCAACTAATTTCAGCTGATAGCAAATGCGAAAGGGAGATAATTAAAAGAATTGCAATGGCCAACAAATACATCTAACGGCACGAGAGATACAGTTCTGTCAAAGCAGACATCGCAGATCTTAAAAATGAGAATCATAAAATGTTTTGTGCATTTAGTTGTATTGTATGGAGTAGAAACCTGGGCCATGACAAAGAAAATAGAGAGGCGTATTGAAACCTTTGAAATGTTGGTATTCAGAAGACTTGGACAAGTTTCTTGGAAAGATAGGAAAACAAAAATGAGGTTCTGGAACAACTCCAGGTGGAACAGACACTTTTGAAGGAAATTATAATCATAAAAATAAAATATTTTGGTCATGTCAAGCGCCATGACAGTCTGCTAAAGGTTATTTTGGAGGACAGAGTAGAGGACAAGAAAGTCAAAGGGCGACAGAGGTACAGGTGGACAGACAACATCAGGATGTGGTCGGAACATAGTTTGACTGGGTGTACCAGCCTGGCGCTAAACAGAGACAGACAGGGATCCAATTCCGCCAACCTCCGTTACGGAGACGCCACTTGATGATGATGATACATTTTTAATTAAGGCTGGACCTGACATGTCACCCTCATCATGTATCTGTCTGGCTCCCACTGAAGTATAGGGCCGCGACGGATGCTCCCTATCTATTCCTATTCTTCATGAGTTGCGCTCACTAGGCTCCTAAACATTCTTCGTATGTGCAAGATCCTCCACAACCCGGCCAGTAAAACTGGTATTTTGATTTTATGTTGTGGTTTCTTTAAACACATCTCCCAACCCCGTTCCACCCCCCCCCCTTTTCCAGGTTTGGTCTGTTAGCTCTAACCCAGCCCCTAAAACATTGGAGGGAGAGGGGTGTGTGGTTGTGCACTATTATTCTGGACAGTCCCTTTGAAGACCTGTTCGGCTTGGCTGAACTTATCAGGAGCCCAAGACTCTTACCGACACATCTCCCAGGATCATCCAAATGCAACAGAAACGTCAGCAATATCATCAAGATTTGCACACAACTTTTGCAGATTTGATCAAGGCTTTTAACACTGTCAACAGAGACGTCAGCAACATCATCAAGATTTGCACACAACTTTTGCAGATTTGATAAAGGCTTTTAACACTGTCAACAGAGACGTACTTTGAAAACTAATGGATAAATTCGGCTGCCATGAACAATAACATTCATAATAGCCGTCCACCTGTTTCGTGATGGCACGTCGGCTCATGTACTGAATGATGGTGAACTGTATGCAGCCTTCTCTGTCATACATAGAGGATGGATCAAGATGGTGAGCAGCGCATGAGCTGCAGTGGTCAGCGACCCATAGCTGACTGCTAGCGTCATGGTCAGCGAACCAGAGCTGCCAAGATCCTTCTACACCTCCACGCGGTGATCCTGGATTACAGGCTGCAGCAGGGCAGACTGGCTAAGGAGAAGGGATCGAAGAGGGAATGCTAACCCGGTACTCACAAAATGCTTGCTGAAGTCGGATGTGTTGGACCGAAAGATGCAGATATCGCAGTCAAGCTGTAAACTATGACACAACGCATTCCGTTCTCTGGACTACATTCTGCTACTTAAGCCCTTTTCAGGGTTTGGTAGCGGGAGATTGAGAACGAACGAAGTCAAGCCAATCCATACATAGAGGAAAGGATTGAATACGGCGAGACTCTCAAACTTAACACTCATCGACCGAGAGAAAACTTTGGCAGAGTTGACAGAAATAGATTATGGACGGTGATTGTGGAGTATGGGATACGAGGCCAGTTACCTGACAATGTAAGAGCTCTCTAACGAGGAAACGAGAGTGCGGTGCCTACAGAGCATGATGTCACAGAGGCCTTTCCGATCAGCAAAGGATGTGTACTGTCCCTGCTGCTTTTTAACATTTACATGGACACAACTGTGTCAGAGGCCTATCAGGCTCCGACACACAATAAAGATTATAATTCCATATATGAATAGCTAATCGCAGAGGACCAATGCCTCGCATATACAGACGATAAAAAACTTCAAAACCACTTGGCCGCAACCTGTGATAAGTTCGGTATGAGTATCAGCACGGCTAAGACGACAACTTGGAATGTGGGCAGAAGGCAGGCCCGCTTAATTTGAGCATTCAGAACCGGACTCTCTAGCAGGCTCAGGAGATCATGTGCCTGGGCAGCCTTTTCTCCGAAGACTGCTAGTGCGGCAGATTTTGACCAGATGACAGAAAGCAGTAGGAGTGACTTAACTGACGCCACTACTCAAACATCCTCACATTAGTCTGGCAACAAAGCAGCAACTGATTCCCACCATCTTCCTACCAACCCTGTACTATCACATTATCTCACTACCAACCCTGTACTATCACATTATCTCACTACCAACCCTGTACTATCACATTATCTCACTACCATCCCTGTACTATCACATTATCTCACTACCAACCCTGTACTATCACATTATCTCACTACCAACCCTGTACTATCACATTATCTCACTACCAACCCTGTACTATCACATTATCTCACTACCATCCCTGTACTATCACATTATCTTCTTTCCAGCTCTGTGCTACCAGAGCCAAACCTGGGCCATGTCTAACGTGCGAGAAAATAAAATCTCCAGCTGTGAGATGAGATGTATGCAAATCGCCGCCAGCGTTTCCAGGACAGGCAGAATGAAGAACTAGGATATTCGCAAAAATGTTCTGTGCCATACCATGTGCCGAATACATATCCAGCCGGAATGTCCGCTGGTTCGGTCATCTCGCGAGAATGTTTCCTGATCAGCTTACAATGCTCGACGGTCCGGTTACCGAGCAAGAATCCGACTGAGGGGAAGGTGGATAGACGACGATTTTCCAGTGACACGGGTTGACGTCAGCCGCAAAGCATTTGGTCCAGGAGAGGCGACTGAGGCTCTCCACGAGGCCCAGGAGGGTACAAGTGGACCAATAACTAACAAACTAACTAGAGGAGTTGTATGCTGGCAACAATTTTCTTTAGCATGACAACTGATTTGATGCCTTCTGATCCTACACATGACTGTGCCACTGGCGTACATTTCAGATACAGGATGGCAAGGCAGATGTTCAATCTGAAACACCTATGGTGCTTCACAAAGGTGAAAGAAGCAACCATCTTAGATCTCCTCTTTACTGATACAATCACCATTAACCAGTGCTCAGAATAGACACGTAGACCACCATTCAACTATCTGCACTAGCTTTGGTCTTACTGACAACACAAAGAACATGAAAGTAGTGTGTCTACCTGCTCCCGGAAAGCCCTATCCCGAACCAAACATCCCTGTACATGTCCAACATCTTCAGGCAGTTGACAGCTTTACCTGTCTTTGTAGTACCCTCACTAGAGATACAAATATCGACTCCGCCAGGGTAAGTGCTGCTTTTGAAGTAATGTTTTGGATATCAATGTTGCAAGTACACCAGCAAAACATGGACAGTCTATTGCAGACATTTCAGGACACTCAACAATTTAAACATGAGTTGTCTCTACAGGCAGCTCAGAATCAGCTGGCAGGAAGGAGCGCACAACTCTGAAGTCTTTAACAGTATGGGTTCTCGGGCATTTATACACTGCTGCAAAGTGCCTAGATCAGATGGACTAGGCATGTTGTTCTCACGTATGATGAGTGCCTCCCTAGGCAATTGTTGTATAGTGTGAACAGGACAGGCAAACGCTTGCCAGGGGAACAGATGAAATGATAGAAAGACTGAACAGTTTCCTCATTGAAGTCACCACCTGGAAGCTGCTTGCACTGAACCCCTCAGCCTTGAGCACTGTACCACTCAGCCTGGTGCACTGAACCCCTCAGCCTGGCGCACTGAACTCATCAGACTGGCGCACTTAACCCCTCAGACTGGCGCACTGAACGCCTCAGACTGGTGCACTGAACCCCTTAGACTGGCGCACTGAACCCCTCAGCCTGGTGCACTGAACTCCTCAGCCTGGCGCACTAAATCATCAGACTGGCGCACTTAACCCTTCAGACTGGCGCACTGAACTCCTCAGCCTGACGCACTGAACCCCTCAGCATGGCGCACTGAACCCCTCAGCCTGGCGCACTGCCACATACATGATGCCCACTATGCTGAGATGACAGTCACCGCTGAGGCACAGCAAGAGCAAGCTGTACGAAAAGACGGAATGCAAGGTACTTCAATTAAATGTGTGGTTAAGTTTGTCACGTTCAGAACGGACTGTCAAATAATATAAGCTCACATCCGACCACATGGCTGATGCTGTCACCATCTGTGCATGTGATGGCCAACTATTATTATTAGTTTCAGGTAATCAATACTCTACATATTTCACTAACACACCTGTATCGGTTACAAAATATAGATTGCAGTATCTTATATACTAAACATTTTGTCAATGAACAAAATATAGTAACACCATTTTTATTAAATAGGTAAAGATTATGAATGTGCAAACAGAGAAGTTATTATTTTTTAACAATTACATCTTTAGATGGCAAAAATAATAATTTGGCTTTCTCTTTGGCAAACCATTACACCTCAGGGTAGAAGAGGAGTGACTACGTGCGCTAGTAAGTATCTTAATACATTCACTACTGATTTGAAAAACAGGATTTGGCCACATTCAGGTTTTTATCCTTTTTTATCCTGATGTGAGTGAACAAATAAAGCTGTCATTTTCTGAATTGTTAAAATTCTCATGAATGATATGTAATTGTCAAGCTAACTGAATATGCGGTTTGACAAGCTAATAAATTATAACTTCGCTGACACTGTGAGTGGTTCATGATAGTTAATATATTAAGACAAAGCAAAAGTCTGCTCAGTGACAACAATTTCTTCTACAGATATACAGTATTATAAAATGTGTCCAGAATCTGTATGTGCAACAACTGAGTGCACTGTTCTCTTCAGCCTCATGGACAAGGTGTGTTTTGGAAAGTAGTTCTATGTCCCTTAATATCTATATACTGTAGTGCCCACTTAAATGAAAACTTACTATAAGGACATCCACTCATACAGACATTTTCAATTATAACCAGAACCCTTGAACGTGAATACAAATTCACCCTTATGAACATTATCTAAGAATGGTTTTTATATTTTGAAAACAACCAATCTGCAAGTTTCAATATTTACTTTTTGATTTTCAAATGTCAAGGATAAAAGAGTTCAATGAAACTTCACATATATGCATCTGCTATTGTAGAGAGGTAGAGGGGTTCAGTGCGCCAGGCTGAGAGGTTCATGGTGCGCCAGGCTGGAGGGTTCAGTGGGCCAGGCTGAGGGGTTCAGTGCACTAGGCTGGAGGGTTCAGTGGGCCAGGCTGAGGGGTTAGTGCACCAGGCTGGAGGGTTCAGTGGGCCAGGCTGATGGGTTTAGTGCACCAGGCTGGAGGGTTCAGTGGGCAGGCTGAGGAGTTAGTGCACCAGGCTGGAGGGTTCAGTAGGCCAGGCTGAGGGGTTAGTGCACCAGGCTGAGGGGTTAGTGCACCAGGCTGGAGGGTTCAGTGGGCCAGGCTGAGGGGTTCAGTGCACCAGGCTGAGGGGTTCAGTGTGACAGGCTGAGAGGTTCAGTGTGCCAGGCTGAGAGGTTCAGTGTGCCAGGATGAGAGGTTCAGTGGGCCAGGCTGATGGGTTAGTGCACCAGGCTGAGGCGTTCAGTGGACCAGGCTGAGGGGTTCAGTGCGCCAGGCTGAGGCCTTCAGTGCGCCAGTCTAAGTTTTGAAAGAGATCCAACAATAAGTTTAAAGCTACGAATTTCAATAGTCTGTTAAAGTAAAGCGCTTTGTAAAATAAGACAAACCACAATGTGGTAAAACTACATTTGATTCCTTTTTCAAGAAGCAATCTCCATACATACCGCCAATCACATATAATCCTTCAGATTCAGAGATGCCATCACCATCAAAATCTATTTCTAAAAAAACAAAAAACAACTGACATTCACTAAATTTTCGTCTGATAATGAGGCAGAATTTAAATACAATTACTTTAATCAAGACACTCAAATCACCAATATTCTATGTATTCATCTTCTAATATTGCAACAATAAAAATATCTACAGGTCAAATTAAATTGATTTTTCCTTAGCTCTCATACGCATTTACAAATTTAATTAAATGCATGATTAACTGTTTTCCACAGCTGAAATGCATTTTATGAAAAACATTTCCCATGTAGAAACAAACCTGCTTTACAAATCTATTCTGGTTCCTAACTATTCATATTAGCACGGTACTACAGGTTTTCTATAAGCAATGTTGAATAGATAGAACCTGTGATATTGTAAACCACTGTCGGAATAGTGAAAGGTAAAGGTGTGTCAAGAAATGTGTGATATGGTCATGACAAAAAGCAAACTAAAAACCTCAGTTCACTTAGTAAGAACTCAGAAGAGATTGTTGCCTTTTACACACCGATCTGTAATATATGGAAGCTACAGATAAACGCAGCACTATTCAAGCAAAAACAAATTCATAATGTTAACGACTTGACAGGGTGGGGGGAGGGGATTGGGGCAGTATAGAGAAGCAGTTAGTGGCATGGCTTACAGTCCAAACTTGCTTGTGTTCGGATTCATGAATTAAGTATTAAGAGGGGCAGGAAACCAATTTTTTTAATGTGTGCTGAAGTTAAATACACTGGACCATCAGGCGCAAAATACAGTACAACTCACTTCACCTTAAGAAAATATGGCAAATGATGAAAACGAACACTACCTGATAACTATAATAACATTAGCTGATAGAAACAGCTCAGGAAAAAAATGAAATACACTAAGGCAAAAATGGCGTTGCAGAGAACAAAGTATTGTATGCAACAAGTCATTGTCCGTAGAAATATGAGTTCTTCAGTGTTATGTCAAGCCAATTCTATTATATTGATGAAAATCATCAACAGTGATGATCACAGGAGGTATCGAGATGGGGTATTCATGTTCAATATTAAGAATCTTATGGACAGCAAATAAGACCAAATGAAATGTGTTGACAGAAAGCAACTCACAGTCTAGATAAGAACTGAAAAGTGTTGAGAGAAAGCAACCCACAGTCAAGATAAAAACTGAAATGTTCTGTATATTATTAGCATGTTGGGAAAAATTGAGAATTTCCACAAATCAAATGTCAATTTGACTAAATTCTATAAAAAATAACATCTTTGTGGCATAATGTCAAAGAAAAGAAAAACAAAATAGAAAACACTGACAGCACAGAATAACTTGGAAGTCACCCTACAATGTATTTCAGGGTCTACTGTGCATGCCATGTATAAAGAAATGACACATCCAAACACAAATGATGACATCAACAAACTACAACACTGGGAACAGAGCATAATCTTCCAAAATAGTGCATATGACATCACACATGACAAATATATAAACACTAACTAACTGCTGTAACTGCACTCATCCACATGAGACAGTGTAACATGTTTGCTTGCCTAGGACTCACTAAGAAAGAGAATAGTTATTGTCGGACACCCCAACAATCAGGAAGGAAGACTAACGTCTGGTCAGGCACAACATACTGATCAGACAAATTAGTCATGGTCAGACAAAATATACTATCCAAGACCCTTACCTGGCTTCCTAGTAGCCCTTCCTGGAAATGGGCTATTTTCATAACAGCCTGGCTAACAAGGTTAGGGATCGATGAGATCCCCGTAGTAGTGAATCACACGCAGATGAAGCCAAGCATAACACTACCGCCTGGAGGAATTCGGTCCAGCTTCATCAACACGCTTGGGATTTGAGGAAAGCTACTGCAACCTGCCACTTAACGCCCTTTTCAGGGCGCACAAAAAAAGTAAACCTACTCATTGTGGGCATTCGCAAACAACAACAACCCCAACAATCACTATCATGCTATACAGTTCCATTCACCAGCTACAAAACACATGAAAATTCTTAAATTTGGCATTGACTGTCAAAAGAGCAAACAACTCAGCAAGTTAATCACTTGCTCTGATAAAGAAACATCTTGAAATAAACAACAAAACAAAGATACACAGAAACCGACATAACAGACGCAGGAATATGCATAATTTAGTTTTTGTTTAAAAAAATGTTGGCCTTTAGAAAATAAGAAACATACTACAACAAGTCCATGAAAAGGTTGGTGAGAATCTTGCAGAGTTATGTACAACCATTATTGCTTTATGTATGAGAGTTCAAGAACTCTCAAATTTGATATTGACTGTGAAAAGAGCAAACAGCTCAGCAGACTTAGTAAATCAATAACAAGTTAAACTCTAAATGTTTAGTCTGTGACTGAATTTTAGATGTCATATTTGAGTTATATGGTTATATGGT
The DNA here is from genome assembly GCA_036924085.1 of Ariolimax columbianus. NCBI lineage: Eukaryota > Metazoa > Mollusca > Gastropoda > Stylommatophora > Arionidae > Ariolimax > Ariolimax columbianus. Next base: position 124,201,948 of record JAVGWX010000003.1, on the reverse strand, counting down.
TCATCATCATAAACCCTGATTTTCACTAGAGGTGGGTCATGGGAACACCACTAATGCAGATGTTCTCCTTGCAGGAAGCATGACACAAGGAATTTATAATTCATCAAGAGATCATTTCTTTGGAACTTTGTTTTACATGATGAGGTTGTCAACCCCATGCACTGGTTTTAAATGTTTCCATTAATCTTTCCATTAAATGTGGTAGAGAGATCTATTCTCATTGCCACTGCTAATCATCACCCCCCCCCCCCCCCACTTCCAACAAGCATTCTCCCTTTCACTTTAATTGTTTGCGCATAAGAAATTGTTAAGTCACTAACCTTTAGTATTAATATATTACTAATTAGCAGAATTAGCTACTATTAGTTATTACTCATTAATAGTATTACTTACTGAAAATGTAGTAATACTACTACTACTACTAGTAATTAAGTAAGTAATACTAATAGTTAGTAATACTATACTGATACTCTAGTATAGAAGTAGTAGTATACTACTACTACTAGTAATGATAGTATAGTATACTAACTTATAGTAGTAACTACTTTATACTACTAGTAGTTGTAGTACTAATACTACACTAGCTATAGAGTACTATAGAGTCTATACTATAATAGACTATGTCTATACTCTATAGTATAGCGGAATAGCCGGCTATATCAGTATAGAGTATAGTATATGATATATCATTAATATGATTTTATATCACTATCGATTACTATCGATCGTCTCGACGCCTGGTTCTGTATCTCTTCACCTTCCGGTATATACACTATTCAGTCGCAATCTGTAAACAAATAACAATTCTATATCATTTATGAAAACCACAATTTCTTATTACCTGTTAAGAATAGATACACTACATGGTTGAGGACAAAGTTTGAACCAACGTGAAGCGACAGTATCCACCATCTAATGTTTACAGTCAAACTTCACTCACGGAAGTTGCCTCCCCCAATTTGTTTTCCGGTTATGCCGGGTTATGGTCTTCTATGAGCGTTTTGTACATCAAGTTAACATCTAATGTTGGATCAGCTGTAATGCTTGCTTATTTATTGAATGTTTAATATTTGTGTACAAAGCCCTGTGCATATGGTATTATACTTATAACTGAAAGTCAACAACATTTATAAAAACTAGTTGATACAATTAACAGATAAAGTGAAGAAAAAGGGTTATAACTAAATATATCCCACACAGAAACAATGGAAGTTACAAACGAATTTAACTTAACTTAACTTAACGTCTTTATACTGGTTTAGAAGACTCTGCAGAGTCTGTATACAACCAGTTTTATTTACATTACCTTGCTCTAAAAGCTATGCGCATCCAATTTATTCTTAAATACATTAATTGTCCCTAACTCCACTACCTCCCGCGGCAATGCATTCCAAGCATTCGTCACGCTCTGACTAGAAAAATATTTCCTAATATCTAATCTGGTCCCCTCTTTAGTTAATTTGTAGCTATGTCCTCTTGCTCTTGTGAGTGGTTATATTTTGAAAAAAAACGTTTTATAGTCTATTTTATCCATTCCTCTGATCATTTTATAAACCTGTATTAAGTCACCTCGAACTCTTCTCTCTTCTAGACACTGTAGGCTGGTTTTCCTCGTAACTGTAATTCTGGAATCAGCTTTGTTGCTCTTACGGAACAGATTTAATGTGAAAACAAAATGGAGAGAAACATCTTGAAATAATCAAAAAAAATTAAGATAACAGAAACCGTCATAACAGACGAAGGAAGATGTATAATTTAGATTTTGTTTAAAAAAATGCTGGCTTCCAGAAAATAAGAAACATGCTACAAGTCTTAACTTTCGAGAAATTAATTGGCAGATGGTGGAAGCGCATGTCGAACCCCATGCTTTTGTTCAGTGCATAACTGACAATTATTTGTTTCAACATGTGGGGGACTGTACCAGAGGAAGGAGCACACTTGACCTAGTTTTTTTTCTACAGATAGAAATATGATTACAAATGTTACAGTTGGGAAACTATTTGGCTGTAGCGACCATCAGATTGTCCGTTGAGATCTTGTAGCTATGAAAGATGATATAAAGTGTCCACTAACATACGACTGCTCTAGAACAAATGTACAGAAGGGGATAGAATCAGCGAGCCACGTAATTTGGACAGATATTGTCACTGGCGGAAATGTTGAAGAGGAATTGGCTAAGTTGAAATCTATTCTGGAGCACTTGAAAGAGGAATTTGTTCCATGTAGGAAGTTGAACCCTAAGCAAAAAAAAAATGGTGGATAACTCGATCCGTGGTTAGGGATCAAGATGCTGAGCAGCACATGAGCTGCAGTGGTTAGCGATCCATAGCTGACTGCTAGCGCCAGGGCCAGCGAACCATAGTTGCCAAGACCCTTCTTCACCTCCATTTCGGTGATCCTGGATAACAGGCTACAGCAGAGCAGACTGACTAAGGAGAAGGGATCGAAGAGGGAATGCTAACCCGGTACTCAAAAAATGCTTGCTGAAGTCGGATGTGTTGGACCGAAAGGTGCAAATATCGCAACCAAGCTGTAAACTACGACACAACGCATTCCGTTCTCTGGACTACATTCTGCTACTTAAGCTTCATGGTTTGGTAGTGGGAGATTGCGAACGAATGAGGAAGAAGAAGAAGAAGAAGAAGAAGAAGAAGAAGAAGAAGAAGAAGAAGAAGAAGAAGATCCGTGGTTAGTTGTAGAAGAGCTAAGAATAACGATTTGAAAAAATATATAGAGGCTGGAAAATCAAATGAAACATATTTAAAATATCTGGACATACAAAAAAAAATAATCTGATAAAGTGAATAGAGCAGCAAAAATATATTTTTCTTAAGTTCGACATAAACAGAGAACGAAAGACACTGTTGGCCCACTTAAAGATAGTACAGGAAAAACAATAAGTGAGAACAGGGATGCTGCTAATCAACTCAATCAGTACTTTGGCACAGTCTATACAAAAGAAGGCTGCTCCAGGATCCCAGAGCCATTTAATATTTTCCAACGGGACATGCACACAGAAAGATTACTATCATTCCGTTTTACCGAAGAAATGGTTTTACAAAAATTGGATAGGTTGAAGGTGGATAAACGTCCTGGTCAAGACGGTATTCATCCAAAAATACTGTTTGAACTTTGAGGCCAGTTAACAAAACAATTTGCGATATTTTATTCTAATACTCCTGAGAAGTGGATTGCTCCAAGGGATTGGAAAGATGCAGGTGTGATCTCCCCCTGTTCAAAAAGGGCACAAAATCAGATCCAGCCAATCATAGACCAGTGAGTTTGACGAGCATTCTCTGCAAAATGTTATAGAGTCCATTATCAAGGACGACATAGTACTGCACTTGGACAAGTTTAATTTAATAAAAAATAGTCAGCATGGGTTTACTAAAGGATGATCGTGTTTAATCAGTCTATTAGAATTCATCGAGGAGGTTACCAGAATGTTAGATGATGGGGAACCGGTGGATGTTATCTATCTGGATTTTGCAAAGGCCTTTGATAGAGTATCTCATCAACGATTGTTTCGAAAGTTGAAATCACATGGAATAGGTGGTGAAGTTGCCAATTAGATAGAGAATTGGTTGACGGGCAGAAGGTAGAGAGTGGGCATAAATAAGGAGTACTCTGACTGGTGTGGTGTAATAAGTGGTGTGCTCAAGGGATCGGTATTGGGACCAATTTTTTTTCTTAATATATATAAATTATTTGTACATTGATATCAGATCCATGATTGCAAAGTTTGCGGATGACACACAATTATGCGGCAGGGTCTCTTCTCAGGCAGAGGTGGATATATTGAGATATATTTAGATACGATAACAAAATGGTCTGAGAACTGGTAGATGGCGTTTAATATAGAAAAATGTACAGTCCTCCATTTGGGAAGATTCAAAAATAAATATAATTACATGATGGAAGAAAACAATATTAGAACAATAAAAAAGGAAACAGACCTAGGAGTTATAATAGATCATACATTAAAGGTGCGGGAGCAAATCTAGATGGCAGTGAAAAAGGTTGCCATGGTGGGCATGATAAAAAGTCACACAAGAGCAAGGAAGTAATAGTCAAGTTATATAAATCATTAGTGAGACCTAAATTAGAGTACTGTGTTTAGGTATGGAGCCCATATACTAGAGTGGATATAAACATGCTGGAAAGGGTACAAAGAAAAGCTACAAAAATGATCGGGGGGTTTCAGAATTATAGTTATGAGGAAAGACTAAAAAAGTGTCTAGAACAAACAAGAATTCGAAGTGACTTAATACAAGTGTATAAAATAATAAATGGAAACGATAAATTATACTATTTCAAAGTACGACCGACTACAAGAACAAAAGGGCACAGCTACATATTGTTTAAATTCAGGTCTAGATTCGATATTAGGAAATATTTTTTTAGTCAGAGAGTGGTGAATTCTTAGAATGCATTGCGGCAGGGTGTAGTGGAAGCAAGGTCAGTTAATACAATCAAAAATAGATTGGATGCTCACAGTACTTTTGGTATCCGTGGAGGGAAATAAACTGGTTGTATACAGACTCCGTAGAGCCCTCTAAACCAGTATAATGAAGTTAAGTTAAGTCCATGAAAACGTTGGTGAGAATCTTGCAGTTATGTACAACAATTTTTGTTTTATGAATGAGATTTCAAGAAAATGAAAACGCAAACATAGAAATCACTTGTCGCTACAGAAACGTGGTACCTGAACAAAAACAGCAATGTACACCTTGGACGGCGAACATGTTCAATTAAGATATATTTTACACACAAACAAACATGTGCGCGCACACACACGCACATAAACGATACATTCAATGCGGGGGAGGAGACTAACGTCTTGTCAGGCAAAACGTGCTGATCAGAACAATGCTAGTCAGGCCAGTTGAACATGTGGCCAAGACCCCCCACCTCACGTCCATGCACTTCTCCCTGACAACAGACTCTTATGGCAGTCTGACTAACGAGATGGAGATCGACGTGATCCACGTAGTAGCTAGTGTTACGCAGATGAAGCCAGCATAGCACAACAGCCTTGAGGAACCTGGTCCACTTTCATCAACATGCTCGGGATGGGTGGAAATCAACTGCAACCCGCCATATAACGCCCTTTCGAGGGCACAGAAGAGTAGACTTACTAATCATGGACATCCACAACATCTACAATAGAAAGAAGACAATCAAGGTTTATTAGACATACGTAGAAAGGGTTGCCTGGAAGACTTGTGACAACTACAACAGATTGAGAAGGACACATTACAAAAATTTGGCTGAAAAACAAAGAGTGCTGAAATGCTCAAAGGACCGAGCCTAGAGAGAGAGAGAGAGAGAGAGAGAGAGAGAGAGAGAGAGATATATATAGAAGGGGGAGGGGGGAGTGGGGGATGGTGGAAAATGGAGGGAAAAAACGGTTGAGAACTCATTTTCAACGTCACGAAGAATTTGTAGTTCTGATACATTGGATCCCTATTTAAAAAAATTGATTATGATGACTGAAATTGTGTTTGTAAATGTTTATTGTTACGTTAAATTAATTTGATACGGTACATCAATGTATCATTGAGAGGCGTGTTAGCTTTAGATATTTTGGAGTGACCTTTGATCGCAGCCTGTTTTATAATTACCACGTTGATCACATGATACAGAGATGCATGCTGGGTCTGGCAGCACTAAAGACAGCGGCTTCTGCCAACCTGGAGAGCGACTGATTTTCATCCTATACAATCAGTTGGTTTTGTCCATTATCGATTTCGGGCTGAGCATTCCCACATCGTTAAACTCACAATGTGATAAGTTGGAACGCATCCAGAATGAAGGAATGCAACTAGTTCTTGGTTTCACTGGCGATACCACTTCGCTGTAGATGGGATGCATGCTTGGACTTCTTTCTGCAAAGTTTAGATGTGTGCCGAACCAAGCCAAAGGGAATGAAGACTAACGTCTGATTAGACACAACATACTGATCAGACATGTTAGTCAGGCTCAGGCAAAATTGACTGGCTAAGACCCTCACCTCGGCTTCCTCACAGCATTTCCTGGAAACGGGCTGTTTTCATAACAGCCTGGCTAATGAGGTGAGAGATCGACGTGATCCCCGTAGTAGTAAGCGACACGCAGATGAAGCTTAGCATAGCACAACCGCATGTAGGACCCAGTCCACCTTCGTCAGCACGCTGGGGATATGAGGAAAGCTACAACAACCTGCCGCTTAACGCCCTTTCAGGCCGCACAAAATAGTTATCTACTCGTTGTATGCGTTCAATAACAACCACTCAGGCCAAAGACTACATACGAATAGTCGCAGACACGAGACACCCATTGCATGTGGACATAGAAGATACCAAGGGTAACATAATCAGGAGAGAGATATCATGGATGGCACAGACGTAGAGAATGATTCATCAAGTAACCACGGTAGAGACAAAGACGAAAAACGGATTCACAGTGATGATAAAATTACAAGGCTGCCATCTGGTAATTTCTACAACGTCCATTATCAAAACGGAGACAGAGGCAGCGACTTCGGCTCCGATGTGACAATGAAGGACCAATGAGGGATGTAGTCGTCTTTGACTCTCAATCCTTGATTCGGAAGGTGCAGAAGGACTGGCTGAGTGGATAATGGGCATAGAAGCTTCGACACTCCGGGAACCTGTGTGGATCTACTGTCCTGACCATACTACAGTGCGCGAGACTGAAGGATTTGACATCCTCGCCTTACGGGCTCTCACAGTCGGGACGTTGGCAATGAATAGAGGTGACATTTTCAAGTTGATAAACGACCACTTTTTGGATGAAGACAGTGCAGTCGATGAACCAGCAATGCACACTTTGCAGGAGTGTGTACAATCAGCAAGGTACATAAACTGTCAATATATACACTCTTAGCAACTTTTTGAGAAGGTCTGAACCCCTTTGGGTATGCAACAACGTCGATTCTTAACGAAACAGAACTTTTTATATGAGCGTTTGCAAAATATATGAAATGGTTTTCTTCCCTCAAAATATCAAACTATTGAAGATTCTTCTTCTTCTTCTTCTTCTTCTTCTTCTTCTTCTTCTTCTTCTTCTTCATCTTCTTCTTCTTCTTCTTCTTCTTCTTCTTTTTCTTCGTCCTCAAATTCCAACAACATAATCTTGCTTTGCTAGTAACAGGATGTTGTCGAAATATTCAAAACACTGGTCTTGAAATATTCAAAGAGAGGCCATACAATTCAGCACATGTTACGCTACACAGAAAAGGCATTAGTGTCACACTCAAAGTGATTGGTTTGATTTATGCATGACTTGGCCACAATTTAAATACTCTCAGTCTGACGGGTCTATAAACATGTTATTTACGAAACTCTCTGTTTTCAATAGCCAAATACGATTTACATCGCCACATAGCTCCCAGGTTTGATAAAAATTATTATCAAACATTAAACGAATGGTATATATACTACTGGTTTCTTTAGTTTACTGGCTGTTCATATACGTCAAAGAAGGCCTGCAATTGGAGTTTTATCAGTGGGTACACGGAAGTCCAGGTCTCCTTCCATTCTATTTTAATCGTGTGCTTTTTTATTCACTACTGTTTTATGCCATGATCTGAAGTCTGTAAAGTCAAATCGTGTTTGGAAGATAAGATAGGGGTGGATTTGAGCCCACTATTCATTTTCTGCATATTAAGTCTTATTCTCCAATAACTCCATCCTTGATATAAAAAAAAGTTAAAATAGCATGTCACTAGCAGAACACGGTTTCATACAATTGCCAACCTATTTGCCTGTTATAGATTTCTTGGCAAGTGTGCAGTAAGGTAGGTTGCCATTATTTTCCGTACGTGGAGGAAAAAAACAACCTATGTCTGCCTAACAGGACACACAAGTATGATTCGGAACGGGTGCGTTGGGTTTGTGAAACGGACGCTTCACCTCTAGGCCAAGCAGCCTCTATCACCCTTGAGAAACAATTGTAAAAATACAATAAAAGAGGATTAGAGAAACGCAAGCCCATTTTATATGAACATCTTTTTTTAAATCTTCAATACAGATAAGGAGAAAGAATTCACGTTGAAACGTCTTTTTTTATGTTGCAATGCAGATCTGATAGTAGCAATAATAATATATTTTTTAAAATTTTAATTAATTTAAAAATTTTTTTTTTTTTTTTTTTTTAACAAATGAAAATCCACAAGATTTGCTGCAAGGGATTGCTACAAGAGAAATAGCGTCAAGAACAAATACGCATTACCGTACTTATGTTAAGTAGCAAAGACTGTTATGTGACAGTAGTAGGTAGCAATGGTAGCAGTGTTAGTAGACTAATATTGATAGTGTTAGTAATAGTAGTAGCAACAGCAGTCGTAATAATTTAGTAAAAGAATCAACAGTGGTAGTAGTAGCAGCGGTAATTGTAGTAGCAGCAGCAGCAGCAGCAGCAGCAGCAGCAGCAGTAGTAGTAGTAGTAGTAGTAGTAGTAGTAGTAGTAGTAGTGGCAGTAGCAGCAGGAGCGGTAGTACTAATAGCATAAGTAGTAGTAGTGGCAGTAGCAACAGGAGCGGTAGTACTAATAGCATAAGCAGTAGTAGTGGCAGGAGCAACAGGAGAGGTAGTACTAATAGCATAAGCAGTAGTAGTGGCAGTAGCAACAGGAGAGGTAGTACTAATAGCATAAGCAGTAGTAGTGGCAGTAGCAACAGGAGAGGTAGTACTAATAGCATAAGCAGTAGTAGTGGCAGGAGCAACAGGAGAGGTAGTACTAATAGCATAAGCAGTAGTAGTGGCAGGAGCAACAGGAGAGGTAGTACTAATAGCATAAGTAGTAGTAGTGGCAGTAGCAACAGGAGAGGTAGTACTAATAGCATAAGCAGTAGTAGTGGCAGTAGCAACAGGAGAGGTAGTACTAATAGCATAAGTAGTAGTAGTGGCAGTAGCAACAGGAGAGGTAGTACTAATAGCATAAGTAGTAGTAGTGTTGTACTTGTAGAATTATCAGCATTGGTTGTTGTTATTGTTGTTGTTCAATGGCCACAATGAGTAAATGTATCCTTTTGTGCGACCTGAAAAGGACGTTAAGTGGCAGGTTGTAGTAGTTTTCCTCACATCCCGAGCATGTTGATGAAGGTGGACCGCGGTCCTCCATGCGATAGTGCTATGCTTGGCTTCATCTGCGTGGCGTTCACTACTATGGGGATCACATCGAACCACGTCTCGTCAGTCAGGTTGCCTTCAAAACAGCCTATTTCTATAGAACGCTACATGGAAGGAAAATTGTGGTCTGACCCAGACGTGACGTCTTTGTCAGAATTTTGTGCCTAACTGGACTAGCGTCTCAGTTCCCCAGAAACATTGGTAGTAATACTTGTAGTAGTAGCAGTAGTAGTAGTAGTAGTAGTCGTAGCAGCAGCACTAGTAGAAAGAGTAGTAGTAGTAGCAGCAGCTGTACTAAGGGTAGTAGAAGTAGTAGTAGAAGTAGTAGTAGTAGTAGTAGTAGTAGTAGTAGTAGTAATAGTAGTAGTAGCAGAAGTCTTATCTTGTCTTATCCACTTGTGCCGTGAGGCGTCGTGAGGAGTCGTAGTTTTCTGTCCAGGGTCAGACGTGTCGCTGAAGTGGTCGTCATCCCATGACGTTTTAGAATATTTGCAACATGTCCCATCCATCTAGTTCTCGGTCTACCACGGTTGCGAAAACTCGAACGTCGTGCGTTAAAGGCGCACATGGGTAGTTGGTCAGGATGCATTCTCATTAGGTGACTGAAACAATTGATTCTCACTTCATCAATATATTCCGAGCTTTTTGCCACCTGATCTCAATCTCTATATCTAAACCTTGATCCTGTGTGACAACACTGCCCAAGTACTTGAACTCCTGCACTTGTTTGGTCTTGGTTCCGTTTGCCGTATTGTTCATGTTTTCATGCGACTTGCTTGTTTTGAATGTGTTAATTCTCATACTGTATCTTTCACATACAGATTTGAGCGCAGTCATGTGAGAGAGGCGTGGCACAGCCCTCATTTAACCGAGCCTTGAAATGTCAGGTTACTAACACTTCACACCCCTGCCGCAGTAGTGCTATGGGTTACTTTGACTTTTCCTTTTGAGTACATATTATATATTTCAGGGCACGACACAATTTGACTACAATGGCGGTTATAAATGTTGCTGTAGCGCAAACAATTTCAGGATCTGTATCGTACTTACTCGCACATATTCCTCCTTTGCATATATCCCCCTTCCCAGGTGTACTTAAAGATATAATATAGTCCCGCGTAATGTTATATTTTTGTGTCGACTTCCAGGGTCAGACTGCCGGTGACATGTTACGCAGTAAAGGTAAAGCGCAAGTATTGAGTAGAAATCATTCCCATACGCACATTCTATAGACCATGAAAAGGCGTTTAATAGTGTGGATCGAAGTAAGCTATGGCAACTGTTGAGACGCTATGGAATACCAGAGAAGTTTATAACCCCCCACACAGAATATGTACGAAGATACAGTTAGTAGAATGGTATATCAAGACGCACTGACTGACAGTTTCGGTGTGGTGTGCAAACCGGAGTGAGACAAGGATGCCTAATCTAGTCTTTCCTGTTCCTGTTAGCAATATATTTGATAAAGATGACATCAATTGAGGAAATAAGAACTGAAGACTCAGTTTGAGGACCTGGACTACGCATATGATCAGGTACTTTTGTCACTCAGTCATGGCCAGATGCAAGAGAAACTAGATAGGATGAAAGAACAATCAATCAAATTGGGACTGCAATCAACATTAAGAAAACCAAACTCTTTAAACTCAACACAATAACCAATCATGCTGGAAGGAAAGCAATTGAAAGAAGTGGATACATTTACCAATTTGGGCAGCACAATTGACACATCAGGAGGAACAGATGCTGGTGTAACGGTCAGAATCGGAAAGGCAAGAGTGGCATTCCTGACACTAAACAATATAAGGAAATCCAGAGAAATTAAAATTCTCACCAAAGATGGAATTTACAACGACATTGCCAAATCTGTGCTGCTGTATGGAGCGGAGACATTGAGAACAGCAAAGACCTTACAGCAAAGACCTTACAGCAAAGACTTTACAGCAAAGACCTTATAGCAAAGACTCCAGTCCTTCGTTACCTACAAAGGATAATGGTCATTAAGTGACAGGACATGGTGATGAATGAAGCCTATGGAAAAGGAGCCAACAATAGCTACTGAACCAACAAATTAAACGAAGAAAATTGGACTATATAGAACATATGCTACGGAAGACAGGCTGTTACATAACCAGACAGGCTGTTACACCGAATCCTCAAGTGAAAGGGAGATGTACACCCAAAAATGCACGATAAAAGATTACGAACTAAGATTAAAGTATTATACATAGAGAGTGGCAGAAATATTGTGCCGTGTATGCTGGCGGGATGTTGTCAATGGCCTACGCACCGAGATAATTTATGGGTTTTGATTGAATGATTGATTGATTGATTGATAATTGTTATAGAGCAAACATATCATGTTCAATCTGGAATCTCCGTAGCTAAGTTGTTTGCCTGTGTTCAGATTCATAAACTGAAAAGGTCGTAACCCTATGGGACGTGAACAAATTAAAAAAAACACAAGTATTTTGCTCATGGCCGTAATGCACAAAACACAGTACACCACACTCGCTTTCTGTGAAAATAGGCGAACGGAATAAAGAAACAATTAGCTTGTAACAAACATAAAGGAGCATGGACCGCGGTGATTATTTACAAAGGGAAATAACTATATATTTAACATTGAATCGTAATTTCATAGACTTATTTACCTTTGTGCCATAAAGATAAACACAATGAATGTTATTTTGCTATTTTAATATTTTGGCGAACAGGATGAAGAGTTCGGAGCAGAATACCGATTATTTTCTATGTCTAATACGCTCCCATATACTCAATATGGCTTGCAGCTATTGGACGTTTCGTGCTTCGTAAAAAAAGAAGTGTTAGATTTAACTTAATCGTACAAGGGAATTCAAAGCAGAGGCTGAATTAGTTAATTACTTGTTATACGTTACTGTACGAGGTCTAATCTTTCTCTGAGTTGGTGATCAGTTCCCTTCCTCGCCGCCTTGTCTTCCCTAATAGTTAGTAATGTATCCATTAACAGCTGGACATCCTTGGGATTGAACCACGAGCATATACTCCGGCTGCTCAGAACCGCTGAGAAACTAATTGGGGACAGTTTTGCTGATATTAGCTTCAGATTACTCGATCCAATTCATTTGCTAAGGTTTTATCACAGTGATCAAATTTGTTGTATGGTGAATTATGTAAGTAAAGTAAAGTAGCCTATAGCATTACTGCCGTAGGGGTGTGAGGTGTTATCGACCGCATATTTCAAAGTCTCGTCTAAATAAGGGGGTTAGCCATCTTCTCTCCCTCGCCGCTTTTACTTCCTGGACTGAACCGGTGCCAATTTAAGGCTGGGTCGACCCGGGTGCCATTGCGGTCTGAAAAAACATTACCGCCTCAACTGGGGAATGAACCACTCAGATGCGAAGCCAGCGCGCTAACCACTGCGCTACGCGGCTCCCTTGTGTAGGCTAACCTATAACAATGAGAACATTGATTGACCTTCTTTACAAAAGGTCACTACGTAATAGCGATGAAACGTTAAAACAATGCTGGCAGCTTGAGTTGTGTAACACAAGTGTAAACTTCCAAACATCTAGTGAGAGACGATTAGAAAACGTTCTGCAAGGGACTTGCAATCTCATTATGCTATTGTTGTTCGAAGCCGCTCTAGCCTAATTGAATTAACGTTTCTATTGTAGCTGGTTACAGTGGCTCTTCTTACATCGTGAGGCGTAGTTTAGAAAGCGGACTGGCATTCTTATGTCTGTACAACAGTACGAGACTCAATAAATTCATCGCTATGGAGATTACAGTGCTGAGCTCCACCTCGCTGGTCAGACTTTTTTGACATGGTCTGTTTCCAGACAGTCCGAGGCAGACATGAATGGGGGCGACGATCTATGTTTCAAGTGACCCTGATTAATCTTCGATCCCAGTCATTTTGTGTGAAACCATTGAAACACCAGACCCACCGCCCCCCCCCCCCCCGTCCCCCCGCCACCCTTACACACACAAACTTTAATTGCTATAATACAATTTTCATGTAAACGGAAGTGTTGTCCCGAGTAGTCCACCTTTATGTATGACAGGGATAAGATTAGCACCACTGTCCCACAGAGAGCTTGTCGTTAGAGGCGATTAACTGTGTGACATACACAACACCGGCCATAGTGAGGTGCTTTGTCAAGAGCAGCATAGATGGCGTCTAACAGGCTACGAGTATACTTTGCTGCAGTGTTTCAGTCTACTAAGATGAACTCGCACATCGGTCAACCACCCTCCAAAAAAACTGGTTGTATACATACTTTGTAGGGTCTTCTAAAGCAGTATAATGACGTCAAATTACGTTTAATTAGAAGTGTGATGGCGGGAAACGTAAATTGATTAACTGTTTAAATTGTGTAACCACAGTATCTGATATTATTATCGAAGTGAGACTTGTACAATCACAGTAAATTTTTAAAAAAAAAACAATGGCACTAAACAGTATTGTAAACATTTTAAAAAAGTGTACTGTACATACAAATTAGAAACATAAACTAAAATAAATAGTTACTTGATGATTGGTGCAGGAGGGGTGGTTGGTAGGGAGGGAATAAAGGCTACTGTGACCTCGCTAATTGTGTTAAACTTTGAACATATGATTAAAGTCTTCTGCTGCTCCGCGGTTTGTGTAGAATGTCATGCCCCAAACCCAGAGCTCTGGCTCCTTTTACAGATCGCGCATCTTCTGTTAATCTCTTTAACACACATCTAAGTTCACGTCTGCTGGAACTTTTCCTGATAATGTTGTGACTACACACAGCAGATGTGTACACTGGACGTTAACACTCGATGTTCTTGGGCTGGTATACATTTAGAATATGTTTGTAAAGGAATATTTGAAAAGAATAATTTAACCACTTAAAAATAACAACCAAATATAAGTATAAGTTGGCCTCTTACACATCGGACCATTGTCATAGTCAGGCAACGAGTGCATTCGCACTGAGTATTTTACATGATATTATATATTTGTTGTTCTACTCACCTACGATATTGTGAATCGATATGGAATGAAAGGACGTCAACTGAGGACTTTGTGTGAGCGTGTGTGTGTGTCAGTGTGTGAGACAGACAGACACACAGACAGACACACCTGCACACATACACACCAACACAAATACATACACACACACACATACATACATGCAAATATACACACGTACACACACACACACACACACACACACACTCACACACAAACACACACAACTGAACTCGATTAACGTCATACTTAGGTTTCTTAAAAAAGGACTTTAACCGACGCAACTTTCAGTGAATAGGATTTTTACAATAGATACAATTTAAAATTTGAGATTATGTTCCTTTGGTGCATTTCTAGCCAACGTATTCTCACATACTTTCTGAATAATAATTTTTTTTTTTAAACACTTCTACATTGTGAACATAAATACATGTATAATATACATATAACAAGGACGAAGAAACATATACAATATCTATTTGATGGCTGATAAAGGGTGACGGTTGGTAGAGAGTGAGGCCACTGGAGCTCCCACCTATCGCTCATTATCGCTAATGGGTAGAGGGCAATTTAAGCTCTTCTTGTAATCACATTAGGTTAGAGAAGAAACGTGGTCCTATCTTCGCTAGAGACGGGTTTGGCTGAAGGAACTCAGTCCCTTTAAAATCCTTCAAAAGTTTGGAAAGAAATGCCTGAAGGGTTTGGTCTCAGGGTTGGGTGTTGTTGGTGTTGTATCTTCCTCTTGAAAAGAGCGTTTCCAAGATCTGATAGATAGCGTGCCTGGTATTGTGAATGAGAACAGCCAGTCAAACGTTTTTCTGATTCTTTTTTTGTCGTCTCAGTTTCTACCGGGTTGTAGCCAAGTGTGGTGGTATGTATTTGTCTTTCGCCTTTCTCTTGGCTCGAGCAACATTTTTTTCCCCATTTACGACAAGTCTTGTTTACGCTATCCACATTTTCTTTGGTCTACTTCTTGCTTTTCTTCCTGATGTTCTCATGTAGAAGGTCGCATGAACAATATAGTCTGGTTGTATCCTTTCAATATGGTCAAACCAATTGATTCTCTGTTGATTAATGTACTGTAGGCAGGGAATTGTTCGAACCTTCTCCCGGAAATTTGTATATGATCATTATGTCTCTTCTAACGTTGTTCGCGACCTTTCGTAGACACCTCTTTTCGCAGGTGACTAACTTTCGTTACTGGGCCCTATTCAATGTCCATACCTGACACTGGTAGGACATGGTTGGAATAAAGCCAGTCAGACGCAGAAAGATAAGTCATAACTGAGAAATACATAGAGAACCACTACCCTAGACACAAATGGACCCACCATGTGTATACAGATGATTCGTCTATAAGTGCAATGGAGAATGGAGGTGGAGGGATCTTTATGAACTTAAATAACAATACTGAAGTAAGGTTTTCAGTGGCAACCGAAACATTTTCAAGTGACTTCAGAGACCGAAACCTTGAAAACAGCAGCAGAAATACTTATGATGAATGAAAATAGAGAAACACTTGGTACTTTTCACAGACGCACTACCTGTGGTGGCAGCGCTTTGAAAACAAAAGGACTCTGCGAGGTGACCTCTAAAGTAAGTTATCAATTCAGAAAAATGGTGATTCAGGGGATTCCATTTCATTGTAGCATACTTGGCAACCAGGAGGCTGTCATAGTGGTAAGAGAAGGCAGAATGCTGTATCAGCCGAATATAGGGTCTATGTATAACTAATGAAGAAGCCAGTAGGTTTATCAGGTGCAGATACAAGATCAACGGGTTTACGGGGCATCCTGATTGACAACAATGTGGCGCTTACTACAATAACAAGCTGAAGATAACATGTGATTTTCGGTCTCCGCACAGGTTACACTTCGAACTGGCATGTCACGGTGCAAGAGGAACATGAAGACATAGCGGATACACGGATGATGACACATGTGACTGTGACGTAATACAGAAACTAGAACACCTGATGACCTGCTTGTACCTCTTGAAAATATGCAATAGGTGCGACATGCTGGAGGCAGATGACTGAGCAATCCATGCCGCTGAGTACTGGGTGCATGCTGTATGACGTCGTACTTTGGTACGGAAAGTAAGTAAGTAAGTTGTTTTCCCATCGTGTCATGCGTTAGACATATAGTCGATAGCCTTCGCGTGTTAGGCACATCAAAATTCCCTCACAGTGGAATTAACTGTAAACTCAGTTAATTGCGTAAATTTGCTCCGTACGTAATATACCTCGAATGATGAATTATCCCCTAATCCATTGGTCGGATCTTGGAAAATGTGTTTGGAGACAGACAATTTATTTGGACATTATCTGATAGTCATCTAAGTTTGGTAGATGTCCTACCCAAGACACTATATTTTCGAACATCAGGTGCAGCGCCCAAGACTAAAGTCAAGACGACGTTTCTTACAGTGAACCCAGTCCCTACAGACTAGTGCAAAAAATCGATGCATCGAAAGTTGGAAACAGCTGACACAGGTCACTTGATCGAGTTACGGGATATACCTGCGCCTGGACATCTCCTGTCCTACGCAGCATAGAAGTCACTACATAGACTTCGAGCTGGTGTATCAAGATGCAAGAAAAACCTGAAAAGATATGGATACAGGGATAATGAAACATACAAATGGGGAGTAACACAAGACCAGGACCATCTGATGATCTGCCCAAACCTCCCGGAGCATAGATGACCTGCTGAGTGCCAGTGACAGGGCAATCCACGAAGCTGAATACTGGAAGAATGATGTGTGACGTAGTGCCTAGGACACGGACAGTAACTAGATATCCTGGTGCAATGTCCGGAATAATCAATGCTTTGTGTTCAATGTTATTTCTCATACAACATTCCTTGATAGCTGGTCAGAAATATCCAGTAAACAACTCTTCAAACACTGCTGTAGTGACACCGTTACTTCTGTTGGAGCTCTAAAAACGGGAAGATGAGTTTTTGAGTAGCCTCTCAAAGTCCTGGGTGTCTCAGCATGATGAAAATCAAAGATTTTAACTTTAGATCTCCCGCAGTATTAGCTCCAAGCAATAGAATCTTTGAATACCTTGAACCTAGGTGTACATTTATATTCCTTTGAAATGTATGTTTTGTCTGGCATTTGTTTTCTAAACAGACATCTAGATTAAACGCTTAAAGGCCATAAGTACGCTGTCAGCGTTATTCTTATGGCGTGCGCTTGATGCCAACCAATAAAAAAAAGCTCATATCGTTAACAGCAAATTGAAAGAAATTTGTTTCATTTTTTCAGTGTTTCTAGATTTTAGTTGACATTACATTATAAGGGAAGTAACTTTTATATTTGCGTTTCAATTGTAAAAGGTTCGACGTGCATTGTAAGGAATCACAAACCGGCTACCTGTTTTACTTGTTCAAATGGGGAGAGTAGACAAACGTCTGGTCAGATAAAACATACTAATTAGACAACGTTAGTCAGGGTCAGGTGAACACACTGACCAAGACTCCATCTCACTACCGAGCAGTTTTTTCTGGAAACAGGATATTTCATGGTAGTCTGGCTAATAGGGTGGAGATCGACGTGATTCCCGTAGTAGTGAGTGTCACCTAGATAAACCCAAGCATAGCAAAACAGCCTGACTGGCTACGGTCTACCATCATCAAGATGCTCGGGATGTGAGGAAAGCCACAGCAACCCACCACTTAACACCCTTTTTATGGCGCACAAAAGAGTGAAGATACGCATTGTGGGCATTCAATAACATGTCTAAATAAACTTAGAACGTTTGCCTGTATGGACAGCAACAACAATATGTCTAAATAAACTTAGAACGTTTGCCTGTATGGACAACAATGTACAAAGACAATCAAGTTTATATTGATACTTGATCTAGATGTTTAACAATATTTTCATATTTTCCCTTATACCATTTCTGTTACGAGTTAACTTTGTAGCAAGAAATGCAGTTACATGTTGAGTAGATAATTTGTTTGTTTTCTGCATTTCAGTGAATTGTTCGTACAGCTGAAGGCTCTGAACCGAGAGTTCTTGCTATGTCCACAGCTCGTGGTCCTTACGTAAATCTATGTAACACATATAATTCCAGTGTAACATTAAAAAAAAAAATTTTTGTTGATCACAGACAACAATGGAACATACTGCAGGTTTATCAGTCATTGTTCTTGACCTGAAATAAATTAGAAAAGGTTTTTAAATAAATGTTGCAAAATAACAAATCAACCATTGAACACATGTGGCGCTTAACTATTGCATATCTTGACAAAAGAATAGAACTTAATACCCGATTTCCACACGTTCCAGTCTAACCAGCAGTCCATGCGACCTGATTCCCAATTACTGAAAATAGGCCATCAAGAAAGGGAAATGGTTCTATAACTTTAAAAAAATCTTAAAGCCAAAAAGATAAAAATCTTTTACACTTGGTCAGCGACTGCAGTGTCTGCTATGAAGTTGCCATTATATTGTATTACTCATCAGTTATTGTTAATATGATATAATGGCTACAGAAGTAGAAAGAATTATCATGATCAGGGGATACTGGCAAACGACCCCTAGAACCGACTTCATCACTCCAGGGCGCTCCCATATGTGCTCATTCCTTGCATTGTTGAAAGTGTCGGCGACAGAGCATGATTAACGCAGCGGTTCTAAGATGTTATCCTGACTTCATCAGGCATCTAGTTACAGCTGATAATTATTTGATAACTAGGATACTACTTAATGACATGAACTAACAGTGTTTCGTATCCTAGGACTTCTACTTAAAATCGTAAGTGTTATCTCTAGCGTTTTAGTTACAGATATATGTAAAAGGATGTATGTAGACATGTATGTATGCCTGTGTGTACGTGGTGTCTTACCCAGCGGCGTCATTTCTTTTCTATACTATATGTCTGCAAAATGTATGTGTGTATACTTTTATGTATGAATCTATGTTAGTCACCCTTCCAGTTGACTGAACTTGGCAACCAAATGGTTTGTACTTGTTCTGTAGTGAAATATGTTTTTATAATGCCCCCCGCTGCCTTGTGCGCTACCTGTTAAACAGAAAAGGCTTCAAGAGTAAACCCTGAGGTGAAATCTGCATTATGTGCTATCCCCAGTTGTCTTGACTACGTCTTACCACTGGGTCAAGATAGTTCAGGAAGAGAGAGTGAGGCTGACGACAGCGCAAATCTTCCTCACTTAAATCTATTTAAGCGTTAGTTACAGAGCCAGACATCTTTATCAGATGTACCGTGTGGTTGATACGAAATGAAGGGTCTTACCTTCGGCACGTGGAACGTGCGTACATTACGTGACAGCACCAAGACCGATAGACCCGAAAGGAGAACGGCACTAGTTTCCAGAGAACTGGCGGGCTACAAGGTTGATGTGGTTGACCTTAGTGAGACCAGATTACCAGGAGAGGGTCAGATTACTGAACTTGTGAGCGGATACACGTTCTTCTGGAGTGGGCGCGATATAACAGAAAGACGAGAGGCTGGTGTCGGATTCGCCATCAGATGTTATATAGTACGCGCGATTGTTCGACCACCACAGGGTATCAATGATCGGTTATTGACTGTCCAATTCTCACTGGGACACAGAAGGAGTATCACAGGGATCAGCGCTTTTGCCCCAACAATGACTAATCCTGAGGATATCAAAAATAAATTCTATGAGGAGCTGGACTTCCTCATCTTGTCGGTTCCAAAGTACGTAAGGGTGTGATCTTTGGTGACTTCAATACCAAAGTAAAGACCGACTATCAGCTCTGGGAAGGTGTACTTGGTGTGCTTGGTGTACTTGGTGTGCTTGGTGTACTTGGTGTGCTTGGTGTACTTGGTGTGCTTGGCACATGCAAGTGCAACAGCAGTTGGTTGCTGCTGCTGGGCCTGTGTACCACCCATGATCTCTCCATCACCTACACCATATTTCGGCTGTTCACTCGTGGATGCATCTTCGCTCTAAGCAGTGGCATCATATTGAAAATGTCCTCACCAGAAAGAGGGACAGACGAGATGTGCGAGTGACAAAGGATGTGTGTGGTGTCGAGTGTTGGACAGATCACAGACTCATTGTGTCAAAGTTTAACCTCCGCATAGAGCAAAGGCGACGTCACCAGGGTCGAAAACCTGAGAAGAAACTTAGTATCTCCAAATTGAAAAGTGGGATCTTTGCAGAAGGCTTTTCCTGGGATCTGGACAGCCGGCTGACGGACACACAGCCATGCATGGAAACAGTCGAGGACAAATGGGCCTTTCTGAAGTATGCTGTCTACTCTACCGCTATGAATATTTGAGTCATGCAGCTCGCAAAAACCAGGACTGGTTTGATGACAACGATGAGACTATTAAGACTTTGCTGAATAAAAAACTTCGTTTATTAAGACTTCACTAAGACGATCCATCATCATCTTCAAAAACGTTCGCGTTCACCAATATTCGCAGGATTGTCCAGAACCAGCTCAGGGCTATGCAGGATGCGTGGCGTAACAGCAAAGCTGATGAAATCCAGCGCACAAATGACCCAAAGCGGTTTTACGATGCCTTGAAGACGGTATATGGTCCCAGGTCATATCATTCATCTCATGCTCTTAATGCTGATGGCACGGCACTGATGACCGACAAAGTCGACATTCTGGAGCGATGGTCAGAGCACTTCAGTGCTTTCTTAAACTGTCAATCCGCTATCAGTGAATTAGCCATAACACGCATGCCTCAAGTTGAAGTCAATTATAGGCTGGGTATCCCACCCAGCACAGATGGGGTTGAGAAAGCAATAAGTTTAAAGTCCAGTGGTAAAGCCCCCTGGTCAGTTGCTATTCCTGCTGAGCTCTACAAGGCAGGTGGCCCTGTGCTGTTACACTATCTAACATACCTCTTTTGCTCAATTTGGGATACATGTCATTTGCCACATGAACTGATAGATACCACCATTGTCCATATGTACAAGCACAAGAGCAATCGTCAATCTTATTGTAACCACAGAGGGATCTCCCTCCTGTCTATCGCTGACAATTTTTTAGATCGAATTATGCTCAACCGCTTAACAACTTATCTCGAGCAGAAACTACTTCCAGAGGGTCAATGTGGTTTCCGAGCTGGTCGTGGGAAGGTTAACATGATTTTTGCAGCTCGTCAAATCCAAGAGAAATGTCAGGAACAGCAACTTTTGTTGACCTGACAAAGGCCTTTGACACTGTCAACAGGGAGGGACTCTGGAAAATCGTGGCGAAATTCGGTTGTACGGAAAAATTCATCACAGTCGTCCGCGTACTGAATGATGGTGAACTCTTTGCAGCATTGCTAATCATAAATGGAGTTAAACAGGGCTGCGTGCTGGTCCCGATATGTTTTAGCATGGTACAAATATTTGCAGCCATGCTTTCTGATGCAACATGTGACTGTGACATTGGCATACAGATCAGATACGGAACGGATAGGCAGCTGTTCACTCTGAGATGACTAAAGACCCCCACAAAGGTCAAAGAAGCAACTATCTTAGATCTCCTCTTTGCCGACGACTGTGAAATTAATACGTGCTCAGAACGGGACACGCAGACAATCATGAATGAGTTCTCAGCTTCGTATACAAACTTTGGTCTTATTGTAAACACCAAGAAAACGGAGGTAATATTTCTACCTGCGCCCGGGGAGCCTTACCACGAACCAAACGTCACTGTACAGGTACAACGCCTAAAAGCAGTTGAGATCTTTACCTTCCTTGTCAGTACCCTCACCAGAGAAGGAAATATTGACTCTGAGGTACACAACAGGATTTCGAAGGCGAGTGCTGCTTTTGGAAGACCACGAGAAAAATGTTTAGGACCGGTAGGGAATCAGTGTTGCCACCAAAATTAGTGTGTATCGTGCTGCTGTGCTAACCACCCTTTTGTACGCATGCAAAACATGGACAGTCTTTAGCAGGCTTGTCGGGAAATTTAATCATTTCCACGTAAACTACCTCCGCAGACTGCTCAGGGTCGGTTGGCAGGAGAGAGTGTCCAACTCTGAAATCCTCAGCAGGGTAAGACTCTCTGGCATACATACACTGCTACAGATAGATAGCCCAGACCAGATGGACAGGGCATGTTGATCTCATGTCAGATAAGCGCCTCCCTAAACAATTGTTGTACGGGGAGCCCATGACAGGACAGCGCTCGCAAAGGGGGGAGAGAAACGATACAAAGACACTCTAAAAGTTTCTTTGAAAAGTTTCTCCATTGTTGTTGCTGACTGGGAGCTGCTTAGTCCGAAATGCTCAGCCTGGCGTGCGTGCCGCCACACATGCTGCTTGCACCGCTGAGCAGAGGATCATTAAGGAGGCGCAGGAAAAGCGAGCTGCACGAGAGGAAAGAAAGCAAGACTGCCCAACTAAAAATGCTGTTCACGTGAGCCCTACGTTGTATCCTGTTAACAAAAACGTTATACGAACGTTATAAAAATGGATGGTGTCACAGATCCTTTTGTAGTAAACACGAGTGTGCGACAAAGATGTGTGTTTTGCTCTTTTATTTTTAAACATCTACGTGGCTCACAATAGGAGCCATCCAAATTATAACTCCTGAAATATAATCTAATTTAATGCATGTGCAATACTTTGCAGGCGACCAGAACGTCGCGTAGGAGGAGGAAACGTATGAATTTGCTTGGCACAGTCTGATAAACATAAAGAAGAAGATACAGCATCAGCAACACCAACACACTAATACAACCTGACGCGACACCATGCCTCTCAGACATTTCTCTTCACACATTTAGCGGATTTGAAATGGACACTGGTTCTGTTTTACCCACACTTACCCCAGCGATTAAGCTTCTTCTCTACCATTCAGTCACAATTGGGTGACCAAGATTGTCATCTATCCTTCAGGGATGGCGGAAGCCCAAATAGCCTTCCTCCTTCCCTACAAATCACGACAACAACACCTGCTAATGCATCATTCGTCAAGTAAATAGTTTATTGATGTGTTTATCGTATTTTTCAAGTATAGTAGTTAGTACATATGTATTTCTGTTTACAAAACAAAAGTGTTGTTTCTGGTCTTCATTCAGAAACCGTGTGAGACTATTTTGGCGATAAATGTACTAATGAACATATCCACCATTTATTGAATTGTGTGTACAGGAAATGAATATCCCGTAACGTTGTTTCAGTTACAGTCGTTCATGTAATAGGGTTATCAGAATCATGGACATATGAGGAGATTGCAGATAGTGAACTTGAAATTGAGGGATATACAATGTTAAGGAAAGATAGGATAATTGGAGACAAGACTAAGGTAGGTGGCGTTTTATTATACTGTATAAATTCTGTTAATATAACGATCAAAGATTATTTATCATGTGGTAACAAAAATGAAAGTGTATGGGGAGAAATAGAAAGTGGGGGGTGAAAAAACAGTGATTGGAGTGTGCTATAGATGTCCATCAAGTCAAAAAGAGGAAGATGAGGAGCTGATTAGTAGTATAGCAAAGGCAAGTGAAGGGAAATTATTATTAATGGGAGATTTCAACTATCCAGAAATAAAATGGGATATGGCAGAAGCACTTGTAGAGTCAAAACCTTTTGTTACGTGCATAACTGACAATTTTTTAATTCAACATGTAGAAGCAGCCACCAGAGGCAAAAACATACTCGACCTAGTTTTTACCACAGAGGAAAATATGATTGAAAACGTTACCGTTGGCGAACTGTTTGGCTCAAGTGACCATCAAATCATCCGTTGGGATCTTATTGCAGGGAAAGAAGTAAACATAAACACGCGAACATACGACTACTCTAAGGCAGATGTTAAGAGGATGAAAGAGGCAGCGAACCACATAATCTGGAAAGATATTATTGTAGGAACAGATGTTGAACAGGAGTGGGAAAGTTTTAAAACAGTTCTAGAATCGCTAAAAGAGGAATGTGTTCCATGTAGGGAGGTAAACCCCAAGCGTAAAAAGTGGATAACTAGATTTGTAGTGAAATGTAGAAGAGCAAAAAATAAAGCCTGGCAAAAATATATAGAGGCAGGTAAATCAAAAGAAACATATGTAAAATATTTGGACAAGCAGAACATATCTCAGAAAGCGAATAAAACAGCAAAAATAGACTTTGAAAAAAAACTTGCTCAGAGGATCAAGACTGACAGTAAAAGCTTCTTTTCTTATGTTAGAAATAAACAAAGAACGAAAGACAAAGTAGGCCCTCTCATAGACAGTACAGGGAAAATAATAAGTGAGAATAGGGAGGCTGCTAATCTGCTCAATCAGTACTTTGGCACAGTCTTCACAAAGGAGGACTGCTCCGAGATCCCAGAGCCTATAGATATTTTTCAAAGAGACATGGATACAGCGGGATTAAGATCAATCTGTATTACAGAGGAAATGGTTTTTAAAAAATTGGAGGGGTTGAAAGTGAATAAATGTCCACGTCAAGATGGTATTCACCCAAAATTGCTGTGTGAAATTAGAAACCAACTAGCAAAACCATTGGCTATATTATGTTCTCAATCACTTACAAAAGGGATTGTTCCACGGGATTGGAAAGATGCAGGAGTGATCCCCTTATTCAAAAAAGGCAAAAAATCAGATCCGGCAAATTATAGACCGGTGAGTTTAACGAGCATAGTCTGTAAATTGTTAGAGTCAATAATCAAAGAAAACATTGTAATGCATTTAGACAAATTTAATCTAATTAGAAATAGTCAGCATGGGTTTACTAGAGGGAGATCATGCTTAACAAATCTATTAGAATTCATGGAGGAGGTTACTAAAATCATAGATAAAGGGGAGCCAGTGGATGTTATTTATCTAGACTTTGCAAAGGCCTTTGATAGAGTACCTCATCAAAGATTATTTCGAAAGTTAAAATCACATGGAATAGGTGGCGAAGTTGCCAAATGGATTGAAAATTGGTTAACGGGAAGAAGGCAGAGGGTGGGCATAAATAAGGAGTACTCTGAGTGGAGTGAAGTGAAAAGTGGTGTGCCCCAGGGCTCGGTTTTGGGACCAATTTTGTTCTTGATATATATAAATGATTTGGACATTGATATGAGATCCATGATTGCAAAATTTGCTGATGACACAAAACTATGCAGTAGGGTCTTATCTAAAGCGGAAGTGGATATATTGATGTCGGATTTAGATAAAATTCGAGAATGGTCTGTAAGCTGGCAAATGGAGTTTAATGTAGATAAATGTACAGTCATCCACATGGGTAGATCCAATATGGAACATAATTACAGAATGGGAGAAAACAATTTTAGAAAGATAGATAAGGAAAGGGACCTAGGGGTTATAATAGATCATACAGGAAAGGTGAGTGAACAAGTTAAGGTAGCAGTGAAAAAGGCAAATGCAATGTTAGGTATGATAAAAAGAAATATTAAACATAGGAGCAAGGAAGTGATCGTCAAACTGTATAAAGCTTTAGTTAGACCTAGATTGGAGTACTGTGTACAGGTGTGGAGTCCTTATCATAGAGGGGACATAAACATGCTAGAAAGAATACAAAAAAGAGCGACAAAGATGATAGTGGGATTCCAGAATTACAGTTATGAGGAACGACTCAGAAAAACCGGCCTACAGTGTCTCGAAGAGAGAAGAATTCGTGGTGACTTAATACAGGTTTATAAGATGATCAGAGGAATCGATAAATTAGACTATAACAAGTTTTTTTAAAATACAGCCACCTACAATAACACGAGGGCATAGCTACAAGCTGATTAAAGAGAGGTCCAGGTTAGATATTAGGAAATATTTTTTTAGTCAGAGAGTGGTGTCTGCTTGGAATGCATTGCCAGGGGAGGTAGTGGAGGCAGGGACAATTAATGCATTTAAGAATAAACTGGATGCGCATAGATTTTAGAGCAAGGTGATGTAAATGTAACTGGTTGTATACAGACTCTGCGGGGTCTTCTAAACCAGTATAAAGATGTTAAGTTAAGTTAAGTATGTGTAGTCGGGATAAACCGGAACACACCGCTTGCTACGCCCACTCTTATACGGCTAACTATTTGGTTTCAGATGTGCTGCGGCCAAAAATAGACCGACTATCGTCGCACTCTATATAAGTCGGCAACAACAGCAACACTAGAACTGGCAGATGTCTCGTCTCGCAATGTGTAATCATGAACAAACTAATATAATTTCTTGATTTCAGATTGGCGATGGTTATGCAGGTAAATGTTGCGACGGTAGAGGAATTCTTGTACAAGATGGGTGAAGAAACGACCCGTGCCATTGTCGTTGATTATATAAAGTACCGTTTGGATAGCTGTGGATACGCGTGGGACAACGATGGCCGAGAAAGTAACGTTACACCGAACCCTGTT
The DNA here is from genome assembly GCA_036924085.1 of Ariolimax columbianus. NCBI lineage: Eukaryota > Metazoa > Mollusca > Gastropoda > Stylommatophora > Arionidae > Ariolimax > Ariolimax columbianus. The sequence continues at coordinate 124,175,520 of JAVGWX010000003.1, read as the reverse complement.
GAGAGTGCTATGCGCCGTCTTGGCGATGACTTCGAAAACAGATTTAGATATAAATTCGTTGACATGATACAGAAACTGAATGTCACACAAGACAATGCGTACGAAACATTTTGTGCAATCATGGACGAAATATTTAATGACGGCGTTAACTGGGGACGGATTGTAGCTTTGTTTGGTTTCTCTGGACGCTTTGCTGTTCACTGTTTTGAACATAACATGCCTGATATGGTAGACACCATTATCGAATTGGTAACTTCATATGTGGACACTACTTTACTCGAGTGGATGAAGACTCATAATTATTGGGTGAGTTATCTTTAATTTCACTTAATGTTTTGAAAGAGCCATTGGGCATTAGTCTAGGCTAGGCATAAGACTTTTAATTAGACTAGATCTACCCGGCTTGTTTGTATGATATCGACTTCATTTATGATTTATCCGTATTTCGTGAAATAGGATTATAGGTCTACAAATTGAACTTGTCTCAATGAAAGTGATTACACTTTAAAATATTAAAATTATTTAACTGAGTCTGAGTGAACTGAAACGTTTTCAAATGGAGTAGACTATGTGTATGTCACTATGTCTGTAATAATGGTTTCATTTTTTGTATTGGATTACTTTTTTGTTATTACTGACTGAACAACTATCCAGTTAGTAAACTGTTTGATTGTGGATTGTGATTATTCATGATTTGTATTATGATTATATAATGTTAAAGTCTTCTAAGTCTTATTCATTCTACATTTTTATGGGTTAAATAATTAAATTATATGATCAGTTTTAGCCATCATGAAAGTACAATCTCACATGATTACCAAAAATTATTAGTCCATAGTCTATAGATTGCAATTAGTATCTCTCAATATATCAGTAATTCACAGCTTTTCATGTTCATATGCAGCAGAGGTCTTCAACAAATGAAATATACATCAAGTTCTCCTGTCCAGTGCTATCCAATCCTATTCTCTCTATGCCTTTTTTGTGTCCTTCTACACATTTTACTAACAGCTGGATTCCATTGACAGCTTTTCACCTCACCTTTCATTCCACTGGTGATTGTTCGATTTTTTCCAATAGTTCCACATTTGGGATATTTTCATACAATTTCAATCCTTCCATTTCGAACAAGAACCTATTTGCACAATGAGGTAAAAGATTTACATTTTTCTGATCTGAAATGCAAAATTTGTGAAAATTTTGATAACTTCAATCGCATTCTTATTTTGATATCTTTCTTCTGTTCATCATAATTATTCCTCATAGCAGGTGGCTGAATGGTTAGATTACAGGCCAAGGAATTTTTCTATTGAGGTTAAAATTGTAACATACTATGCATAAAAACTGTGGGGGGGGGGGGGGGGGGGGGGGGGATAGTCTCTATCTCTCAGCCTCGTCAACACTCATTAGTGCAATTTGGTTTCCATTTTTTAAGTTTAAGTTGTCTTTAGTCATACTCACACAACAATTTTACTTCCCTTTTCGGTTTAATATTATATTACAACGAATCATTTTTAACAAACCATTATTCTGTATGCATGTTTTGTGCATACACATGGCATCTTTTCTCCCTCATCCCTTGTTCCTTTTTAATTTGCATGTGTTGAATACTAGACAGTGTGCGTAAGAACAAGAAGAGGTAAAGATGGTAGCCCAGTAGCAGACACTGCCACAGAGGGTGAAATCGTATTTCATTATTCAAAGTCTGTGAAATGTTAGATTTCATTGTTCCAAGTCTCAGCTTTATTGGAGACCAGTTCCCTTAGGGATCTTGAAGTTTCCAACTGCAAATCAGGTGCTCATTTACAGTTGGATAGTCAGAAGCGTGTCATGGCCATGGTTCAAACCCAGCACCATTATTGTAAGAAAATTGAAGAAATGCTCTAGCAACTATGCCATTGAATGCTCTGTCAATGTAAAGTGACTTTTAAAAAATACAATGTAATCAAATAGGTAGACAAGAAGATCATATAAAGATCAAGTCTGGTTCTGAAGAAGTTTGAAGCTGTGCCACTTTAGGCAAGAACATTTACAAAGAGGGTTGAACAAATGAGAGCACTAGCTTATGGATCCACAAAGCAGATTTTTGCCTGCACCTCAATTTGAGCTTTTTGTCACAAAATTACAATTAGATAGATCAAAATAAATGTAAGGTCTTCACGGTGATGTGGTTTGGAAGCACATCATGTCACCCAATACACCATTCCCAGACTTTCGACAAACAGAAAAAAGATGGATTCATTTCCTCCCTCATATCACTAAAGTTGTAATTTTCAGTCTCACTCTGTTATCGCTTATTTATATTGAAGTTATACTTGTCTGTGCATAAATCTAGACTTGACATAATGACTGAAGACTTAGACTTAAGTCTTCTTAAAGATGACTTAACTTGGACTTTAAAGTATGGAGTTAAAAACAACACTGCTTATCACAGTGCCAGAAAAGAGACCATTTAATGTAATAGCGAATGATGACTTGTGTAGGACATAACTGCAATGGTTAGGATTTTCCTTTAGGAAACAACCAAACAATAAAAGCAGATATTTCCTTGACATAGAACCCATGAATGAAGTGAGGGAATGACCTTCACAAAATGTATGATAGAAAAGTAAGCAAAGTTCTAATTATCCTAGGCAGAGAAAAATGAAAATTATTGGTAAACAACACAAGATGCTTCAAGTGAGATTGAAAAAAATTACAGTAGGATTATTTAATAAACGTTAATCTTCTGGGTAGTACAGTAGTTAGAACTCCTGCTTCTTACCTCAATGGCACTAGGTCAGCTTCCAATGTAAACAGTTTCCACATTTTTTTAACTGCTGATTATGATGACTTTGCTTACATCCCTCTTTCAAAATTTTTACTAGCTTTTGCTTGATCAAGTGATCATCCCATCATTAATTCTTCTTGTGTTGTAGTCTAGTTGTATCTAATTAGTCTCATTTCATCATTTTTCTTCGTTCGTTGTCAATCTTCTGCAACCAAGTCCTGAAAAGGGCTTTGCAAGTAGCATGATGTTGTCCGGAGAACAGACTGCGTTGTGTCATAGTTTATAGCTCGACTGCAATACTTACACTTTTTGGTCCGGCACATCCGACTTCAGCAGGCATTTTTGAGTACCGGGTTATCCTTCTCTCTTCGATCTCTTCTCCTTAGTCAGTCTGCCCTGCTGCAGCCTGTTTTCCAGGATCACCACATGGAGGTGTAGAAGGATCCTGGCAGCTCTGGTTAGCTGGCCCTGATGCTAGAAGTCAGCTATAGGTCGCTGACAGCTGCAGGTCATGCACTGCTCTGCATCTTAATCCTATTTCATCATTGATTCCCCTTTTCTCTACACTCTACATATTCTCATTGAAAATGTTCAATTTGTCTGTAATAGTTTGTATTATTTTCTACCTCGTTCTCCTGGTGACTGTTATCAGGTACATTATTAAAGTTCTTGATTTGTGTTAATTGTCTTGTTGTTAATCTGATGTCATCAGGTGTGTGTAAATAGAACATTAATAATGTGGTGATATCCATTGTGTATCTGATTATCACATATTTGCGCAGCTGCTGTATTATCATAAATTATCCAATTTTGGTAATGATATATATGACTCCATGTTCCTACTTGTGTGTTTAAGATTCAGGGTCAAGTACCAAATATCTGATTACTGCATTATTTCAAGTATATCGGCTGATTACAATCTTGAATATTTGATTAACATACATATATTTGTTATCAATCATAGTTTACATTCTTTGTTAGCAGTGCTTCCTAAACACATAAACCAGAGTCTAACATTTGTTAAGGGTACAAATGGATTAATATATTTCCAGTTTTGATATATGGTGAAAAGGGATTGATTCTTAAATTAAATACAAGTTTTGGGTTTAGAAAAACAAATTAACTATTCTCTTATTCCTTCTAGAGGTTTAAGATGAATGAAGACCATCAGAGCAGAGGGAGCAAGAAGTATCGGTCTTAATCAAAAAGATTGCGCGTGACAATTGTGGGAAACCAATATATGATTATAACAGAGGGTGACGCATTTGTTTAGTATCTAGGAGCCATGTAAAAAGCGTGGGAGCCAGGCACCGTGCTGGATGAAACGGATGTACCGTGATGGGGGAAACTGGGCCGGGATGAATGTCGACTTGGCGATTTGTACTGCCCTGGATTAAAACATAATTACTGACGAAGATGGATATGTCGGACCGAATGGTGCAAATATAACAGTCAAGCTGTAAACTAGCGACACAATGCATTCCATTCTCCGGACTACATCTTGCTACTTGCAAAGCCCTGTTCAGAGCTTGGTAGTGGAGGGTGTGATTCAGAACGAAAGCAGAAGAGGAAGAACATAATCAGATGGAAATGATGTTTTAGAATGAAAGTATGAAGGAGATAAACATGAATGTTTAATAACTAAATTATGTTTGATACTTATTTTGAAAGCCCACATAACCTAGTCAAAACCATCACAGCAGTGAGAGTCAGAGATGACACTGTGTGTCAAACTTATATTTCTCATAACAAATGTAGAAAGCAAGTACCGGTATTTTTAACTTAACATATTTATACTGGTTTAGAAGACTTTGCAGCGTCTGCGTACAAGCAGTTTATTTGATGGAAACATGATAAGATGAAAAGAATACTTCACATAATTGTTATTAACAATAACTAATATTGCAGTGTTTGTTCCCATTGCTGGGATCCACCAGGAAGATCTATGACTAATGAATAAAGGCCGCTTGTCACCACAGTATGTGGGCTAAAACGTAAAGGGTTTCCTTAAGCAGAATTAATTGCGGATGGGAAATGAAGTGTTAAATATTTAAGTAAAATAAACCACAGCTTGTGTGAGGTGGTAGTGACCAGTTCCCTTCCTCGCTGCCTTTTCCTACCCTAACCGCCAGTCGTTCACCCATTTACAGCTGTGTCGCCTGTGGCTTGACACTTGAACCCTGTACCTTTTCCGCTGTACCACTTCACTAATCAGGCGCTCGCAGTATGCAGACTTGGTTTTTTAAATTTTACCCCATATAAGTAAAAACATATACCGTACTCGGATTTCGAGCCCTTGATCAGAAGACTTTTATCAAAACCGCTCGGCCACCCACCAGTGTTATAGACACAAGCAATTGGATGTCGTGGGCATTTTGTTTTTCTTTATTAGTACATATACGTTTAATAATGCAATATCGATGAACAATGTTAATGGGTTTTCACTCAGTTATGTTGAACACTCAAACAAACAACAAGCTGGAGAGAAAATCACGGTTATTATTAAAATAAATTGATGATTTACGAAGTGAAGCAGTAAATGTTTGCGAGGGAACTAGAATAAGGCAGTTATTGTATGTCAAAGGTAGTCATGTAGCAGATACTATCATCGGGTATGAAGTATGAGAGACTTCATTGTACTAAGTTTCAGCTTGGGAGACCATTTTTCTTTCTCGTTGACTCGCCTTCCAAAGCTTTGTCCGCTTCCCATTTACATTAAGATGGACTGGAGAGTGTCTTTATAAGAGATATAATCCGGTATTTTTACTGTGAAAAGCAGCCACTCCCTACCACTACATAAATATGTTGTCATACCATAATAGAGTAGTAATACAGGAACACAAATACAGCATACTTCCAGGAATTGTTAGGACACATTTGAAATATACTCTACACCAGTGGCTCTCAACATTTTACCCTATACACCTGTTTTACCATATGTAAGAATGCCTTTCTCTCTTCACCCAATATTCAGAATTAATTACTTAACAGACTATACTGAAACATACTTTAATAAACAAAGTTCAATCAAATGTCAGGGTATTGTATTTCTGTTTATTGAGACGAAGTTAATGAGATGTTGATTGTATTTTGTGGAGGAGGGGAGGAAGACTAACGTCTGGTCGGGCAAAATATACTGATCAGACATGTTAGTCAGGGCCAGGCAAAACATTCTGACCAAGACCCTCACCTCGGCTTCCTAGTAGCCCTACCTAGAAATGGGCTGTTTTCATGGCAGCCTGGCTAACGGGCTGAAGGATCAACGTGATCCCCATACTAGTGAGTGGCATGCAGATGACGCCAATCATAGCACAACCGCCCAGAGGACCGGGTTCATTTCAGGGCGCACAAAAGAGTAGCCTATCCATTGTGGGCATTAACAAACAACAAGAATATTTTACGGAGGAGGACTTGAAATGACACATGGCAGGTAATTTTCAACCTTCGATCTACTTATTTGCTTTGTTTCTACTTGCAACAAAATCATTTTCTCAAGAAGATACGCAAATGGGAACAATGCATGTAAGGCTCTTTCTGCTACTTGTTGGTAGGACTCGCACATTAATTAAGAGCCAAATTGATGTTCTACTTTCATTCTAAAATAATCACATCTATTACCATAAATGGTCTGTCTGTGGTTTCTCTCATCACCATACAGTTTAACTTTCAGCCTGGGCCGGATAGGGTCATGTTGTTATTCTGGTTCTCTCAACGAGTCCACACGTATGGAGAACAGGGTTTGCCTTTTCTCAACACCATTGAGTTTGTCTGTGTGTCAAAATTTGAATTTGTTCAACAGACCGAGTCTTGTGTGGTCGGCTCGTAGTCTGAATATCGACACTTAATCTGTACGCCGATCAGCTTAGCGAGAAACCTGCACAGAATTAACGTGAACTTATCGGACACGGTGTGTTTGTGTGGTGGAGAAAACCTCACAGGAGAACATATTCTGCAAGCTTGTCGGCTTCTTGTAAAGGGCAGTTATAGCAGGACACTCTGCAACCATATTGTATTGCGACGAGAGAAGCCTGATACAGGCCTGCGAGATTCTTCAGCACACATCCGAGTTTATTTAAGGACGATGACAGTAGACAGTCCAGAATAAAGCTTTGAACGGAGCAACCATAAGTACAACGTAGGAGTTCGGATGAAAATGGTGGACAGTCCAGAATAAAGCTTTGAACGGAGTAACCATAAGTACAACGTAGGAGTTCGGATGAAAATGGTGGACAGTCCAGAATAAAGCTTTGAACGGAGCAACCATAAGTACAACGTAGGAGTTCGGATGAAAATGGTGGACAGTCCAGAATAAAGCTTTGAACGGAGTAACCATAAGTACAACGTAGGAGTTCGGATGAAAATGGTGACCAGTGCATGAATAATGACAAGAATATAACACAAACAGAAGAGCAACAACATGAAAATGAACAGTCAAATGATCTAAATAATCGAAGAGTTGGTGTCTAGTGTCTATCTTACAGCTATAATAATAATAATAATAATACTGGTTCATTGCAAGCGAAGAAGACAACATCAGTCAGACATGTTGTGTTGTACCTCACCAGTGAGTCATGAGATGGTTGTTTGCTGCAGAGATTCCACATTTCTAGTGTTGGCGTCTTATTGTCAAGACATTCAACAAAAACGAACTCTGTTTCAAAAAATAAACAAATGAATATTTATACTAGAACCGCTACTACACAGAGTGCTAGCCTGGCTTTTATCCAGCGCTCGTAATGTGGCAAAACATGTTAACAAATTTTATGGTTGGCAGATAATAATAATAATCCGTCCATCGTCGTCGATGAGGATAGCCAACATTATTCTGTCGTACTGCATCCTTGAGGATGTGTGTACGCTTGTGACTGATCAAGCCAATGCGAGCATGGAAAGTTATGATGATGTTTGTTCATCACATTTCATGATGGCCACTCCTTTTGTTCAGCCGCATGTGCAGTCATTTCTGCGTTGTTTGTCATTGTCACTCTCTGGTCCTGAACTGCCTTTGGTCAGTGTATAGACCAATTCTGGCACGGAAACCCCTTCCACATATACGACGGTGGTAATATTCTATCCAGACCACGACTGGAGAGCAAAGGATTTTTTCTTAGGGCTTACTCTCAAAACCTTTTCCGTAAATAGGTATCCTGCAGGGCAGCAGAGGTGGTTGATATGTCAGAATTGGACACGTGAGTGCCAGTTGTTTTGTCGTTTTGTAAAGTACAGCTACAGTCATATCCTCGGGGACTCTTGTTTTAGAAGATCTGTATTAGAAAGAAAAAAAAATATTAACATCAGTAAAACGACAATGAGAGGTATGGGGGGAGTGCAATAACAGATTATAAGAAAAATTATCGTAGTCATATTGTGACGTTTACTACCATTGCTAGAGTCGATCGAGAGAGTTCATATAGATGACGAGTAAAGGTTGTTTGTCGGGAGAGTCGTGTGTACAGGCTAGGAGAGTTCTTTAGGGGAGGAACCCACTGTCGCTAGAGTCGTGTGTACAGGCTAGGAGAGTTCTTTAGGGGAGGAACCCACTGTCGCTAGAGTCGTGTGTACAGGCTAGGAGAGTTCTTTAGGGGCGGAACCCACTGTCGCTAGAGTCGTGTGTACAGGCTAGGAGAGTTCTTTAGGGGTGGAACCCACTGTCGCTAGAGTCGTGTGTACAGGCTAGGAGAGTTCTTTAGGGGTGGAACCCACTGTCGCTAGGGTCGTGGCTCATTGAACAGGCTAGGAGAGTTCTTTAGGGGCGGAACCCACTGTCGCTAGAGTCGTGTGTACAGGCTAGGAGAGTTCTTTAGGGGCGGAACCCACTGTTGCTAGGATCGTGGCTCATTGAACAGGCTAGGAGAGTTCTTTAGGGGTGGAACCCACTGTCGCTAGGGTCGTGGCTCATTGAACAGGCTAGGAGAGTTCTTTAGGGGCGGAACCCACTGTCGCTAGGGTCGTGGCTCATTGAACAGGCTAGGAGCGTTCTTTAGGGGCGGAACCCACTGTCTTACTGAGGTTTTGAACTCGTTACACCTTGGTTATGATACTGGAATCCAAACAGCTTAACCACCAAACAGTACAGCTCCGAGCATTCCTCTCACCAAACAGTTCAACTTCTCCCCGACTGGATGCCATTAAACACGTGGATATGAACACAAGAGCATCTGAATTGTTCAAATGGACGGGAAGGAATTTGTATGGTACCTGATGATTTTTATAATAAAACATAAACTGCGTGAGAACCGGCCTGTGCCACATTTCATTTGTTTCATAACTCTACTGAATTCTTGCCGCGTTATGAGCGCTACTGGCAATGACGTCAGTTGATTGACCATGTCCCATAATTATTGTCATTCATTATCACTCTCTGACCTAACGAATCCCCTCGTTTCAAACATCTGTACAGACAACTGGCAAATGGACCTTTATTTTCACGAACCGCTCTAAACGTTTTCTAGTCGTAATAGCTAGAGCTAGTCTCACGAGATCCTCTCTGTTATCAGCGCGTGTAAAGGCTTACGGCTTTAACACTAGCCGGGAGCTTGGAATAGTCTACTTGCTTTTTTTTAGGGGGGGGGGGGGGTTGCACGGCAAAGTACGAGGGTGGTAAAAACAGTTATCTAGTATCGCGCCCCTGACCATTCCTTGTCTCGAATCTTTGGCTTACGTAAAAGATTGATATTGCAATGAGCCCAACCTGAACCTTCCCGTGTGTAAGACATTCTCTCTCTCACTCGGAATTCTCCCATCATGCGTGTGTTTGTGCAAACGTATTATACAACCAACATGACAGTGCCCCTAAACGATCGATACTGCGAGGTATCGATTACTTCACCGGAGCGACCTGCCATAAATAAGCCAAGTATTAAAAACACAGCACTCTACTGCTTCCACAGATATGCACTGCAATTGATACTGTACCATTCGGGTATTCAGCGAATTCTCCGTGAATCCCTGCTCGAGATGGGGAAAGTAAGGACGCCAGAGCTATTTCACAAAGTAATTACATGAATGCAGATGTCACAAAACACATAACAATAACCACCCTAGTGACCAGCGCATGGATTTTGTAATTAAATATGTTCTGTCCCCTTGAGGTTCCTTGAAATTATCTCATGTTCAATGCTGTTTCTGTCAATGAATTTGTCTCTTTGTGTATTGCAGGGATTATTATATAGTTAATTAAGTTCCTTGTTGTCTGCATGCGATATAATCTTACAGAAAGTGAAACGGACATGACGTTTGTCCCCCTCTTAATAGTGACCTATTTGTTGACTCTCGTTGTGACCACGACCATACAATTCCTCAACGTTTTGCTCGTTGGAAGGTCGCTGTTGTTGTTGAATGCCCACCTTGCGCAACTTTGCTCTTGTGTTTGTCTTTAAATTGGATCAGGTTGCGTTTGGCGGTGGTTTTCCTCACATCCCGAGCGTGTTGATGAAGGTGGACCGGGGTCATCCTGGCTATTGTGCTATACTCGGATTCATCTGTATAACGCCCCCCCCCCCCCCCCCCCTCAACCTAGTTAGCCAGGCTGTCACGAAACAATTCTTGTTTCCAGGAAAAACTGCGTGAAAGTGAAGGTTTACAGATAATTCCATCACTTCTGTCAGGGATGAATTGTTAGAGACTTCATTGTACGAAGCCACAACGTGTTTATGAGGTGGGGTGGGCAGTTACATTCCTCGCTGCCTTTCCTTATCAAAGAGTAAACCCGGTACCTGCTTACAACTGGAGCTTGCTGGTAGCCGGAGTTGAACTCCGTACCTTTGCAGTGCTTCTGCCACTAAGCATACCATAAGCTCACGTTTATAATTGACCTACTGTACCGATAATATACATGATGATATCTATAGCTGACGGTACTTGACGCATGATTGATCAGAAAGTTGTCACATCAATACAGTAATAATACGTATCTATGGTCTAATTATTGACGTGGTTTAATTCTATATACAGCACCAACGCTTATTGGTAATGTTTCATAGACAAGTTACGGTACACAATGTGGAAAGTCACAAACTGAATATACGGGGATGGTTGTATCGTTTTTCACTTTAGTATGAAGGAGTCGAGGCACTTGTCTGCTGGAAATTGGTGTGAACTTTAGTTATGACAAGAAGATATCATATCATATCGATTGTCTACATATGTCGTTAGACGCCGTAAGCAGTGAGTGACATGCGCATCGACTCCTAGCTGACGGCTTGCGTCATCGACTCTTAGGTGACGGCTTGCGTCAGGGTAAGCAGACTATAGCTGACCAAGCCCATATTCCGGCTTCAAGTGGCGGCCCTAGAAACAGGCTACTCTAAGAGATTAGGGATCAAATAGGGAAGGCAAACCGGTTTCCAAATATGCCGCGCTGAAACCTGGTATATCGGACCGAAAGGCGCAGATATCGTGGCCTCGCTATAAACTAGGACACAACATAATTTTCAGGACTAACGTCAGAAATGAAAGACATCGGTTGCAGATGCAGTTCTTTCATGTGTCCATCATTGTGGCAGTTAATATTTTCAATCCATGCCTCTAGTGTTTTTCTACCACTGTATCCCATTACAGTAACAGCTATGAGACTAGATTTCTTGTACTTGTCATTCTACTAGGCTCACACAGCTGACTCTGCCATTCATCTCAGTTTCTGTTGTAATACCTACACATCACATATACCGTGCATGTCGCATTCCATTTTGTTAACACGTTTGTTGTTGGTGCTGATAACTTTGCATTGGGATCCCAAAAACCTTTAGTTTTCCCTCATCGGGGACGGTCTTAATTTTGGTCTCATCTCATTGTGTTGTTAAATGCATAAGAAGAAGATTATTAGTCCCAGACATTACATCATTGAATAGAATAACAATACATGACACGTTATTAGTAATTATTGATATAATTCACACGAGATAGTGTGTCGAAGCACTTGGTGACGCAAGAACGTGTCATTCCATTTTACGGAAAAAAGAGACTTTTTTTGCCTTAGTGCAGTTAATAACTAAACAATAACTAAACAACTATCGCTGCGGCATTACGTTACGGTGTCACCTGTAGTATTTATAGGGTTGACGAATAAGGGACACTTGCCCCTAAAGTCGTCATGCATTGTGATGCTAGGTTTACATTTTCTTCCGATAGAAAAAAAAAAACCCAAGTTTTGAACACACGCCTGGGATCAAGACGCTGAGCAGCGCATGAGCTGCAGTGGTCAGCGACCCATAGCTGACTGCTAGCGTCAGGGCCAGCGAACCAGAGCTCCCAAGACTCTTCTACACCTCCACGCGGTGATCCTGGATAAGAGGCTGCAGCAGGGCAGGCTGGCTAAGGAGAAGGGATCGAAGAGGGAATGCTAACCCGGCACCCAAAAAGTGTTTGCTGAAGTCGGATGTGTTGGACCGAAAGGTGCAAATATCGCAGTGAAGCTGTAATCTACGACACAACGCATTCCGTTCTCTGGGCTACATTCTGCTACTTAAGCCCTTTCAGGGTTTGGTAGCGGGAGATTGAGAACGAAAGAAGAAGGAGAAGAAAACACGTCTTCCTGGTCAGATTACTCACACCCAAGCCAGTTGACCACGATACTTTTAGTAACATATATGAAAGTGGGTCATAAACCTTTGTTTTTTGTCTTGATCTGTTTACCATATCCACAATCACAACACGCATATGACGTAGGTTGGATCGTGGCGATGTAGTGATAAGAGGGCTGATGAAAATACTGCGTGGCTGTGGTACCAGTCGGCGATGTTCTTTTTCCTCTGAATGTTCCCTTTTACCGTTCGTGTCGACTCATCTCAGTCGGTCATCGAACCTGGTTTAAAGTTACTGCGCAAAATAAAGCCGACTTTCTCATTATACGTCTTTCAACGCTGTGTTATGGGGGATACCAATCTGTCAGACCAGTAAGACTTGTCTAGTTGTAACTATCAGTAATTCTATCTATAAAATTTCTATCTTTGCTGGGGTCCGCCGAACGGACGTGTGGGAATAAAGAATATAGGCCGCTTGCCCCAACAGTCGCCACGCAACGTGTAGGCTGGATTGGTATTTCACACACCACATTTGACACTCCTCCTTCCCTTATTTTGTGGAGAAATAACCAGGGTTCGAACCAGTGCCTCTCTCTTTAGAATACTGGCCGCCGGCTCGTCATTAATTCTACATGTGTGTCATCTTTATTTCGTACACGCTATTCCAAAATATAAGCAAGTCTATTTTATTGTATATATCCAACGTCTTTTTTCACCCTTTGCATTCCTAATGACGTACATAAAGTTGTGCTAATATTTATCAGAAATGTTTTCAATAAGAAGCTATGTATAGGTGCTTGACATCCTGGCCAAGACGTCGTGTTTTTGGCTCAACCATTTTATTTGCTATTCATGTGACGCTTGTTGTGATGCCTGGTTTTTATAAGTAGCTGACGTAACATTTCCTGTAGTCTTTCTGTCATGCAAAGTTTGTCTTCATAGCAACTGACACAAATACTGGTTTACTTAGTTACAATTGAATACATGTTCTGGTCGAATGACCAGCTGCAGTGTGTCACAGACGGGTCTGAAAAATCAGCATAATATGGGGTGGAGAGATCTGGGCGCTAGCTAAACAATTCGAGCAGGTCACCCGCACATACATGACATTAGAAGCATTCCTATTTTGGTCAATCTTTACTTACACATTTAAGGTACACTTAAACGTGTTAAGTGACTTGAGAAACTGGTTTTCTCAGCTGGGCCGGGTCTAGTAAGCCCGTGTTGTAGCTTATATCCTTTATCCACCCGACGGGAACGAAGAGTAATCAAGGTCAGGTGGAACGTACTGATTAATTAGTCTCGCCAACGAGGTGGGGGGTCGACACTGTAAGCTCATAGTTGTGAGCTTACTGATGAGCCTAACGTTGCATTACAAACTTGGCATGGATAAACTTGGCATAGATAGGTAAGTCAAGATCTGCTGACTCAGAACGGGATATTGCAGACTCAAGGCCTGCCTCCACAGAATGGGTCTCAGAGACACTGCCACTTCCGATTGTGGAGCGCCCAAGCAAACACAGAAGCATATCCCGCAGGACTGCTTTACTAATGCAGACTAAAGAAAGGCTATCTCGCCCGGGGACGCGACCATGCTCAGTAAGCTGTGGGAGACCAGCGAAGACCTGACACACATTCTTCATGAACCTCATCGGGCTAGAAGCATAGCATCAGTTGGTCGAAGAAGAAACTAGAAACAGGAGGACTCAGGTCCGTTATCGGTCTACCTTGCCATGTTATAAGAGTCACTGTAACCCGCTACCAAAGAAACGTCGTCAACACAGCACGAGTATCTTCCAAGAACAAGAATCCACACAAGATGCTAAATCGCATGGGGTTAGGGTCAGGTAAGAAATGGGGACCAAGACCACATGATATTTACGTCCTTGAATTGCAGCTGGAAACATAATGTATTACAGCAGCGCAGCCAACAAGGTGAGGAGAGAGAATGGCATTGACTCTGACCAGAAGCCTTTCATTGCACTACAGCCAAGACAGCCCACGATATTATAAGATCCACTACAACCTGCTACCAGAAAATCCGTTAAGAGTGAACAACTGAGCAGATGAAGCTTCAATCAACAACAACCCGCTTCGTCATGTCATGCAACCAGATCGTCCTTTGTTATACTGACGCACTGGTAGTTGACTGTTCTTTTTTTTTGACCAGCCCATTGTTTGTTCTGTCTTCCTATGTGTTTCCTATCTCGTCATTACTCCAAGCTGTATCTCCCAGTGATATCAATACCAACACAGTATTGGACAGATACAGTTCGGGAGCAATACTAGACCATGTGGGAGAACGCGAAGGTCAATGTAGTTCCGAAACAGATACTCCTACCAGGAATACCGTGTTAAAACATGGCCGTCTTCATTTAAGAGTAAAGATAGCCATGGGTAGGGGCTGTATTGTACTAAGTCTCCACTTTTGTATATTGTTGGGGGGATAGTTACCTTCCTTGCTGCATTTTCGTCTCTTACAGTAAACCAAGTACTAATTTATAGCTGGGGTGGTTTTTATAACGGGATCGAACCGAGCACCTTTGTCAGGATGCGAGCACGCTAGCAATCAAACGCTGTTCGAGAGAATGTACATTTGTTGTTGGTAGTTACGAAGGTAACGCCGATGATAGAACTGGCACTGCCCATCAGTCCGCAATAACCAATTAGGTTCGCCATTGTACAAAGTCACACCTTTTGATGTGTGAGGAGACTAGCCCACTTATTCGCTGCATATTAGAGTAGCCAACTCATTCTATCACTAGACAATTGAATAACAAGAGAAGTGAGGATCATATGAAAGTCAACATTGAGCATTTATATCACTTGGTAAACTATTGAGATCTGCATACGCAAACTAAACTCAGTCAGTGCAGTTGAAATGTGTGTCACCTCGACTGCTATTTGAATATGATATCGATTTGGCTATACATTGTTGGTATAGCCGGGAGTCGCGTCTAGGATAAGCTATACACAATAGCAAGGTTAGCATAACACACGGACTTTGACAGTTTTAACCCAGCTCCTGTCGCTTATCGCCCATGTGTTATACCTACTAAAAGCAGGTGAATGGGGCGAGATAAGAGCCCTAATAGCAACTGTGCTGTGCTCAGTTCCTACAATATTTACCATGTAATTTTTCAGCTAACTTCTTGTGGCACTACTGTTAAACGGTATAGAGACTGAAGAAAGAACAAACTTAGACCGTATGCCAGAATGTAATCCACATACATGTACGTACTAATTCATATAGAAGAAAATCTCTTTAAACCACCTGCTGCCTTGTTGGTAGTCTGAGGATAGTCAAAGACTATAGAGAGGAAAAAAACTTGCATGTAAGTCGATTTCCTGGACTGAAACTCAGATATCGTTTATCAACTGACAAATACGCTTTAATAAGAAGCATATCGGCTACATGTGTTTTTCTTTGCCCTTCTGCCGTTGCGTGTATCACACTATTGCGAATTTCTTTAACCTCTGTAGCCCCACACCCTGTTAGGGTTTTTGTATTCAGTTCTGTATAGTAGCATGTTATCCACTAAGATATCCATATTCAGCAATGTTCAACTTGCAGTAGTATGTACAAATAAATGTTACTTGCCCTTGTCTGCTCCTGAGTATTGGCAACTTATTCTTAACTGAGTCTCTCACGTGACCTTCAACTTTGTCTAACCATATAAATGTCTGATGTGGTTGTTGATCAATGTGTCCAGCTAACCATATAAATGTCTGTGTGGTTGTTGATCAATGTGTCCAGCTAACCATATAAATGTCTGATGTTGTAGTTGATCAATGTGTCCAGCTAACCATATAAATGTTTGTTGTAGTTGATCAATGTGTCCAGCTAACAATATAAATGTCTGATGTTGTAGTTGATCAATGTGTCCAGCTAACCATATAAATGTTTGTTGTAGTTGATCAATGTGTCCAGCTAACCATATAAATGTCTGATGTGGTTGTTGATCAATGTGTCCAGCTAACCATATAAATGTCTGATGTTGTAGTTGATCAATGTGTCCAGCTAACCATATAAATGTTTGTTGTAGTTGATCAATGTGTCCAGCTAACCATATAAATGTTTGTTGTAGTTGATCAATGTGTCCAGCTAACCATATACATGTCTGATGTGGTTGTTGATCAATGTGTCCAGCTAACCATATAAATGTCTGATGTGGTTGTTGATCAATGTGTCCAGCTAACCATATAAATGTTTGTTGTAGTTGATCAATGTGTCCAGCTAACCATATAAATGTCTGATGTGGTTGTTGATCAATGTGTCCAGCTAACCATATAAATGTCTGATGTGGTTGTTGATCAATGTGTCCAGCTAACCATATAAATGTCTGATGTGGTTGTTGATCAATGTGTCCAGCTAACCATATAAATGTCTGATGTAGTTGATCAATGGGTCCAGCTAACCATATAAATGTCTGATGTAGTTGATCAATGTGTCCAGCTAACCATATAAATGTCTGATGTGGTTGTTGATCAATAGCCAATGTGACATTGGCTATTTCCTGAATAATATCCGGGATGGCTCTGTGTGACAGTTACTCAACCACTGAGAACATACCATAAGAGGCAACTAACAGAGCAAAAGTAGCCAATAAGGGAAGGCTGCTCTTCAACTAATGGTACTAATGGTTTTCTGCACCCCAAATTCACACTGGCCATAATCATGTGAAGTTTGGCATAGTTGTGGATCAATGGGTCTAGCTAACAATGTAAATATTTGTTGGAGTTGATCAATGAGTCCAGCTAACCATATACATGTTTGTTGGAGTTGATCAATGGGTCCAGTTAACCATATAAATGTTTGTTGGAGTTGATCAATGGGTCCAGCTAACCATATAAATGTTTGTTGGAGTTGATAAATCTGTCCAGCTAACCATATAAATGTTTGTTGTAGTTGATAAATCTGTCCAGCTAACCATATAAATGTTTGTTGTAGTTGATAAATCTGTCCAGCTAACCATATACATGTTTGTTGTAGTTGATCAATGGGTCCAGCTAACCATATAAATGTTTGTTGTAGTTGATAAATCTGTCCAGCTAACCATATAAATGTTTGTTGTAGTTGATCAATGGGTCCAGCTAACCATATAAATGTTTGTTGTAGTTGATAAATCTGTCCAGCTAACCATATACATGTTTGTTGTAGTTGATTAATGGGTCTAGCTAACCATATAAATGTTTGTTGTAGTTGATAAATCTGTCCAGCTAACCATATAAATGTTTGTTGTAGTTGATCAATGTGTCCAGCTAACCATATAAATGTCTGATGTAGTTGATCAATGGGTCTAGCTAACAGCTCTGAATCTTTCTCATCCACAGCAAGGATTTCTGGAATTCCAATCACACCATTCCGAGAAGGTTGACCAATGGCCACAGTTTAAGAAGTTTGTTAGTTTTGCTGTAGCTGGGATTGGATTTCTGACATTAGGGGCCTTGCTTACACAGAAGTGATAAGGGATTGAATTCTTAAAGGATGATATTTTGTTTCACTGTGTGTACCAGAGTACAAAAATGATGTTCATCACAATTCCTCTACACAGACCTTCACACCTTTTCTAAGATTGGTGATAGTGGTGATTACTTTTGTTCTAAGAATGTTGATGGATGGTGGTGATTACTTTTGTTCTAAGAATGTTGATGGATGGTGGTGATGACTTTTGCACCTTCCCAATGATTGGTTATTGTGGTAATGACCTTTGCACCTTTTCTAAGATTGGTCATGGTGGTGGCTATAAATCTGCTGAAATGTACTGGCTAGAACGTCTACGCTATTTGAAGAGACTTATAGTTCTAGATGAAGCAGCAATTTGTAGGACTCAAACAATGTGTGTATTAGAGGAAAAACATTTGCTGATCTTCCGTGGGTGATCATTTTGGAGCTGAAACGTGGACTTCTGGCAGCATGACCAAAGATATGCATCTAAGATGTTCTGTAGTAGCTTTGGCCTGGACCACATTGACCACATACATTAAATGTACAGTATACGCGGGCAGTGAAAACGTTAAGTAAGTTCTTCAACAAGGACAAAAAACATCAACATATTGTTTTTTTTAAAATACATTAAATTATTTTTTCTCGCTTTTATGGCCACTTGTTAAAACATTTCTGCCCAGCACAAATGGATTATTCCTCAGATATAGAAGATCATAACCAAGACAAACATAACCAAGACAAACATAACCAAGACAAACAAAACTAAGACAAACATAACCAAGACAAACATAACCAAGACAAACATAACCAAGACAAACAAAACTAAGACAAACAAAACCAAGACAAACACAACCAAGACAAACATAACCAAGACAAACAAAACCAAGACAAACAAAACCAAGACAAACACAACCAAGACAAACAAAACTAAGACAAACAAAACCAAGACAAACACAACCAAGACAAACATAACCAAGACAAACAAAACCAAGACAAACACAACCAAGACAAACATAACCAAGACAAACAAAACCAAGACAAACATAACCAAGACAAACATAACCAAGACAAACAAAACTAAGACAAACAAAACCAAGACAAACACAACCAAGACAAATACAGAGCAGAGAAAAGCATTAATCAGTTATGAGAAGTAAGACAATCAGAAGAAATTAATAAGATATAAGACAAGCAGAGCTAAGACAGATACAGGACAGCAAACAAAGAACATTTGAAAAGGTAGAATAACATCATAGCCAGGACAGATGACAGCAAAGAAAGAACATTTTAATTATACAATAGAACGAAATAACGAAGACAGCTACAGGGCAGACAGACAACCCACTGAGCCAACTTATCACAAACTCAGCATAAAGGGTTTGGTGGCATGTAATGCCTGTTGCTCAGCACATTCTGGTTCATAGCTGATGACCAATGTAAGTGTGGATGTATGGTTTTCTTAAATAGGGATGTGGTCACATTGGTACAAATATAACCTTGTTTTACGAGATGTCAGATTGTTGAACATGATTGAGTAACTATTGATGTGAATGCTGTTCTTGTCTTTTTCTGATGTATTTGCTGTTTCACTGTTTCCTTGTTACTGGTGTTGCGTAGCAGAGAAGTTCACTTCTGTACTGTAAAACATTCTGGGGTATAATAATTTTTTCTCAAGTTTCCTATCACCGTGAGCGAGTGTGCAAATTAAACTGGATATTTGAATGAATCATGTGTCGTTGTGAAGATCATAGAATGAGCTATTTGACAAGCTAAAGAATGAACATTTTTCTTTGTTGTGAGTGGCTCATAACAGTCAATGTGTAAAATCCCCACTTTTAGCACCAATCTCTGCTCCCTCACCCATCTCTGCATCTTCACCCATCTCTGCATCTTCACCCATCTCTGCTCCCTCACCCATCTCTGCATCTTCACCCATCTCTGCTCCCTCACCCATCTCTGCTCCCTCACCCATCTTTGCGCCCTCACCCATCTCTGCTCCCTCACCCATCTCTGCATCTTCACCCATCTCTGCTCCCTCACCCATCTCTGCTCCCTCACCCATCTCTGCGCCCTCACCCATCTCTGCTCCCTCACCCATCTCTGCTCCCTCACCCATCTCTGCTCCCTCACCCATCTCTGCGCCCTCACCTATCTCTGCTCCCTCACCTATCTTTCCTCCTACACCCATCTCTGCTCCCTCACCCATCTCTGCGCCCTCACCCATATCTGCTCCCTCACCCATCTCTGCTCCCTCACCCATCTCTGCTCCCTCACCCATCTCTGCTCCCTCACCCATCTCTGCATCTTCACCCATCTCTGCTCCCTCACCCATCTCTGCTCCCTCACCCATCTCTGCTCCCTCACCCATCTCTGCGCCCTCACCCACCCAGTTCTGAAGTACTAGAAGCTGTCTGAGATATTACAATTCCTGGAATCCTTATGTTACTGTTTCCTTCTTTCACATATCAGTGTTCAGTTTTTTTTTGTTGGCTGCTCGAGCGTATTTTTTAAATCTAATTACTTTCGTGTATCATCAGTTTTTTGTCTTGTGTTATCATTTTCATATTGAATATTTGCTGTGCAGTAACACTGTCTTTGTGAGTTTTAGAATTGACAAATGGCTTTTCGCCTGTCTTGTGACTGATCTCTAACTGGTATAATTCTTAGTGAAGTTGGTTCATATTCTATTAATCCATCCTTGACATCTGAGTGACTGTGGGGTAGAGTGCTCATTTCTCACTGGACAGGTACTGGGTACAATAACCGTTAACAATGAGCCCCAGTCAGTCCAGCTGTGAATGAGGGAGGGAAGGGATTTAATTGCCCACCCCAACTCATAATAAAGCCGGGACTTAATATAATTTTTTCTATAACACTTCATCTTTGACAGCAGTGTCTGCTAAGAGACTATATTGACATTTGCTCATAATAATCAATATTGCCATTGTTGTATCTATTTTATTTTCAATTCCATATACGGATTATACTAAAGGGTCACATGTATATACTAAAATTCTGCTGGGTGCGAAGGCTAACTCCCCCATCTCACGTCCACGTCGTGCACCTGGAAACAGACTGTGTTACAGCAGCCTGGCCAACGAGGTGGGGATTGACACATTGATCCCCTTTGGCTGCACCTGCCGAGAAGCCTTTGCATTACACTACAGCATGGTGGACAAAGGTTCACCTTCTTCAGTACATCCAGGGGTGTAAGAAGAACCTGAGCAAACCCGCTATGAGAGACAATTTGTGACAAACTCAGATACAGGTTGTACAAGGAATTATGAAATTCCAACTGGTGTATGCCTGCTGACAGGTAGCCAAAGGCTATCAGCAGAACATTCTAATTTTTACAAATTTTACTTCCTGTGGATTACTAGTCCTGAGGAGAGGTAGCTTGCATAACTGAATAGGAGTTTCATTACTTTTAGATTTTTGTCTGGACAGTGGCTGACAGCATATTCTTTTTCAACTGCTAAGGGTTCTTTTACATGCAACACTTGTACACAGGATCTCTGACTTAGATCACATCAATCTACAATATGACTAGATCCTGGTCCCGCCTCCCTAGAGACCAGAGGGAGTTTAAAACTTGTGGTATTTGAAACCGTATGGTTTCATGCTTATGTTTCTAGAGAAACACACAATTTTACCTCTGAGCCATAGCGACCCTCTAGAGATCCAAACACCTTTATCTCTCAGCTACAGCGACCCTCTAGAGAGCCAAACACCTTTACCTCTGAGCCATAGCGACCCTCTAGAGATCCAAACACCTTTATCTCTGAGCTATAGTGACCCTCTAGAGATCCAAACACCTTTACCTCTGAGCTATAGTGACCCTCTAGAGAGTCAAACACCTTTACCTCTCAGCCACAGTGACCCTCTAGAGAGTCAAACACCTTTACCTCTCAGCCACAGTGACCCTCTAGAGAGCCAAACACCTTTACCTCTGAGCTATAGTGACCCTCTAGAGAGTCAAACACCTTTACCTCTCAGCCACAGTGACCCTCTAGAGAGCCAAACACCTTTACCTCTGAGCTATAGTGACCCTCTAGAGAGTCAAACACCTTTATCTCTCAGCCACAGTGACCCTCTAGAGAGCCAAACACCTTTACCTCTCAGCCACAGCGACCCTCTAGAGAGCCAAACACCTTTACCTTTCAGCCACAGCGACCCTCTAGAAAGCCAAACACCTTTAGCCACCCCTATATGGAAAATTTTGTATATTTTTAAATGACATTGGTTCCTTTGCTATCATTACCTCTTTGCTTCTGGTAGAATAATGAATTTACCATTACAATATGTATATGATCTTCATCCCCATGTCAAGATTATGTTACGCAGTTACCGTACTTGTAAATACTGTATTGTTAAGCCTCAGAAGGCATGCTCTGCAGTATTTCAATTCATTGTACATTTTTTTTTCTGGTTGCTTGCTTCCCATTGTCCCATTCAAACATGTGCCCTTGACATTAGATTTGCCAGATTTAGGAATATATATGGTAGTCAAACTGTCTCAAGGTAAAATAAATTGAAGATGCAGTTAAACTGAAGTTAAACAGTTGATATTAATGGCCAAACATTTCCTAAATCAGTTTTGCATTACTTGTAGATCGTATCTTGCTGAATTACATTTCTTAGTTGTTAGTCGACCTGTACTTCTGCAGGGGATAATGCCCCTGTGCAGGTCCCAGCTCTGGTATGAGCTGGATGTAGCCGGGAGGAGAATTTCCTGTTTAGCAGGCTAGACGTGAGCAGCTTATCACTCTGCTTTGTTGAGATAAGCGCTGCGGAGGGTGGTTAACTTATGTGTGAGTCCATCTTAATAGACTCAAACACTAGAGCAGAGTAGGCCCGCAGCCTGTTAGGCGCCATCTATGCTGCTCTAAACAAACCACCTAACCATGGTCAGTGTTATGCCATGTCACACAGTTAGTTGCCTCTTATGACATGCTCTCTGTGAGGCAGTGGTACTATTTTTGTCCTTGTCATACACAAAGACCCCAGCAGACCACACAGGCTTATTATTTTGGAGTAGGGTTGCATGAATCATTGTTAGATCAATCTGATGGGCTGCATAGCAAAGTGGTTAGTGATAAGACTCACACCCCAAACATGCGCAAGTCTGGATTCAGCTATAGTCTAGTACAGTGAGATCACTAAAACTTCATCCCCTGCAGCAGTGTCATTTTATGACATGTGTGAAGGGACAGTGGGTCTTTTCTTTCTTGTCTAGTGCGGTATCCATATTATGACCTAAGCATATTATATTCATGACATTGGCTCTGTAATGTAGCAGACTATGTTAAAGTAAAGATGGTCTAGATTGTTTCATGAGCCATGGTCTAGATTATTTAATGAGCCACTTCATGAATGGACATGTTGAAATGACCTGTTGATTAGCTTTACACTGTCTAAACAAAACACAATTGTTAACTTCACACCTTAGATGTATGACTTGTCAGATGTCTGTTTAAATTTCTATAAATCCACCATCCCTATGTACATAACTATATGGGGCACTGCAGTTTTTCATATCATCTGGCATGTATTTATTTCATTCTAAATATCTATCCATTTTTACTTATAGAATTTTGTATTAACAGAAGTTATTGTAAAAGAGTGTATTGTTTGTTTTTTTGCTTGTTTCCTGTCTTGTAATTTAATTTTGACCAAACACATATATTGCTTAAACATATATATTTGTATGTAATGTTTTTTTAAGTAGATTATTTTCAAATATATTTACAAATAACTTGTTTATTTTGTGTTAGCTTATGCTACAGTTGTGTGAGTTGTGTTTGTCCATCTAGTGTGTATGATGAAGACTACTCTCTCTGTTCAGCCAATGGACAATCTTTTCCTTTTCCGCTGAAATGGGTGACTTGTAACAACGATTTGGATTAAAGTGTGGAAGATATGCACAATTTGTGTCAACCTCACTCTCTTGTCCTGAGCTACCTTTGGCCAATGGCAAGACATTATTGAGATGACTGGAGATAGCACAGTGGTGCAGATATTTCCTCAGGGTTTACACCCAGAGCTTTTCCTCTAAACAGGTATCCCTCAAAGCAGTAGGGGTGTAACATCCACTAGGTTGGGTATGTAGAATGACCAGGACTACATCTAAATGTTCATAAGAAAAGGCACAGGAAACTAAGTGCCAAATAATGTTCCAGATATTCACAAAGTGTTGTCACAGAGTGAAAGCCAGAGCCACCCACATAGTGATTGGCGCACTAATCCAGCTTGCCTGAAACGCACAGGAGGCAGCGGAGGTAATCCAGCCAAATTGTGAGGATGTGCGCGAACCAAAGATAAAAGTCACACAAATTTAATCAATGACAAAGACAACTGAATAACTAGTCGATAGTTGCTGGTAATCCACTTGCGCCATCTTGACTATAAAGTGTCACACAATATAAGGGTAACAAGTATCACAGACAAAGCAATCAACCTTTTAGTAGACAATCATAAAATCCACACAATTACGATGTTCATATCAAATGTCACAGGGAAAACAATGACAAACATATCAAATGTCACAGGAAAACAATGACAAACACATTAATTCAGCTTGCCCCTAGATGACGAAATATGCAGCAACTGGTAATAACACCCGCTTCAGCCAACCACAACAGTTAGCATGTGCACAGAGTCTATATTTAAAGGTTGAATCATATCCAGTTTTAACCAAGAAAAACAAAAAAATGCATTTTCAACCATCTTTTGCAGAGTACACAAAAAGGCATCACCACCTTGGTCCATATGTGATGTCATTGTGTAGTACCTGCATTAAAAGTATATTCTTTATACAGTATACACGTATAAAGCTGCGGCAAAAACAATGGATAAAAAAATACAAAGTATTAATACAACATTTCAAGGTGAGGCATTAAGAAGTATATTTGAAGTAACTTGGAAGGACAAAATATATAACATGTGAAGCCAAGAATTTCATTTTCAAGTTCTGTGTTGGCTGGAGTAAACAATGTTTTTGTACATCTATCTGATGTTAGTGCAGGTTATCAATCCATGTTTTTACTCTATCCACTTATAACTCAGATGTAGATACACGACATACATCTCAATGACAATCAGGTTAGATTGGTTATATGAAGACTTGCAGGCAAGAGACTGTGCACCACATAGGCATATATGGGGAAGAAGACTCAAATTTACACAAATCTCTGCAAATTTGTCATTTTCAGTGTAAGATACAGTTGAAAAAGAGAATTGAGGTCTTTGAAATATGGATTTATAGATGACTGGCGTAAATGTCGTGGAGAGATAAGAAAACATAAGGACGACTTGGAGAAATTCAGAGTACAAAGAGAATTAATTAATTAATTTATAGTCAGACAGTTAAAGATAGTATGATCGTTTCAAAAAACAAAAGACCTAGGTGAAAACAATACTGGAAGGGAAGGTTGAGAGCGAATGTGCCAGAGGTAAACTGTGTGTCAAGTGAGTGACAGCGAAAAACCTGGCAGAATATATTAACAGGACAAGTGACAGACAGGGTAAACCATGGCAGATTGTACCATCAAGACAAGAGACAGGGAACTTCCTGGCAGATTGTACAAGCAAGACACAAAACAGGGAACAACCTGGCAGATTGTACAAGCAAGACACAAGACAGAGAACAACCTGGCAGATTGTACCATCAAGACATGAGACAGGGAACATCCTGGCAGATTGTACAAGCAAGACATGAGACAGGTAACAACCTGGCAGATTGTACAAGCAAGACACAAGACAGGGAACAACCTGGCAGATTGTACAAGCAAGACATGAGACGGGCAACAACCTGGCAGATTGTACAAGAAAGATGGAGAAAACCTGGTAGATTGTTGATATCATTCGTACTCTCCTTTATGGATAAGTGGTAGCCAAACGGTTTGGATTCTGTTCTTCTGTCAAAGGGAACACATCCAAAATCTCGGTCCGGCATGAGTTGATTTTCTATTGTTGGTAAAATGAAAACCTATCCTGTACACTGTGCCTACTGCCAGAACAAACAGCCTTTATTCCACAGTTCAATAAATCCTTTTGCTGGGCCCCAGCACCTTAAATGAAAGCCATAATAATAAGTCTGATAGACTCGCTTACTGATCACAGAGACGATATTGGGCAGTAGAAATTAGCACGAATGATCCACATCAGCATGTTGCATAAACCACAGCAGATGGCAGTGTTTGTGGTTAGCAACTTCATGATGTAAAACTTTTCTACCAACTGAGGAGTACCAGCAAAATCGGTTCTGACACCCGCGAATTATTGTATTTTTATTAAGACTTTCATTTTGTATTATACTAGTGGTAATTTAGTTGGCTGCTTGTCTGTATTGTTCTCGTTGGTCCAGTCCTTCATAATGACCTGTTTATGTGAAATGCGTTAACTTCTGTTACTGTTCTCATGTTAAACTGTTGTTCAACCTTGTTAATATTTGCGCCACCCATTACCGGTATTGACTTTTACTGCAGTGGCACATATATATGTGTTGAACAACCAGAACAATAACATATGATGGGCTTCACTCCCAACTTTTTCAAGATGATCAATTACAGGGATAGCCCCCATTTGTTAAAAGGGACAAAAAAGTAGGGGGATGTAGATGATGTGTATGTCTTCTGTCAAGTAGGAAGCACCTGCCTGTTACAACTCAAGCAGTGTGTGTGTGTGTGTGTGCCTAGTGGGTTACAGGCCATGGTCGTCAGATTCTGACCTGGGTGTATTGTTCCACTTCTGGGTTAGACCAAATACTTCGACCATGGTTTCTTGTGGAAATGACACCTGGTTATCTCCCTGGTATCGAAACGCTGCAGTCTACTACGATTTTGATGGTATCTAATTTACTGTTAGGGAAGGCAAGATATTGAAGAAGAGAACTGGTCACTCTGTCTTACAAGAAAGATAATTCAGAGACCTAGCACAGAAAAGTTATTTCATCCTCGACGGCAATGTTTGATAGGACTTCCTTTCTTGATGTTGGTTTCATTTGCTGGAACCTGTCTCTAATAATAGTAAGACAGTTTTCCTATCTGAATATATAAACATTACTGCCTTCTGTCTCAGCAGTAAGGTATTTTGTGTTTGTGTGTGTCTTCTAATATTGTCCCTATTTTCACCCCAGCTGGAGTAAAGTTCCACCACTAAAGGACTCAAGGACTGGTGAAATATACTGACCAAGACCCCACCTCACTTCCATGCAGTTATCCCTGCAAACAGACTGTTTCATGACAGTCTGGTTAACGAGGTGGGGGATTGACAAGTTGGCTGCAGTAGTGAGCAATATAAAGATAAAAGCCAAGCATAGCAGAGCTGCCTGGAATATACCAGTCCACCTTCATCAGCAAACTCGGGATGAGGAAAGCTACTGCAACCCACAACTTAACACCCGTTTTTGTGGCACACAAAAAAGTAAACTTACTTGTTGTGATCATTCATCATCATCCTCCCCAGTAAGGATACCATGACCCATTTGGGGATCAGTGTTTATGTGGACTCTTCTTCTTCTTCTTCTTCGTACACTGTCAGACGTCAACTTGAATTTGTTCAAAGAAAGCAGCTGTCATTCTGAGGTTGTCGACACTGCCATAGAGCTTGTCTAGTGTAGTCACTGGTGATGGCCACATGTGCTTTTTCTGGTCCTCGTATGTCGGGCAATTTTGCAGCAGATGTTTAGCGGCCATTTTCCCTGTACCACAGGTGCATTCGTCAGGGCCACCTATCTTCAGTTTATTGAATAGGTGGTACCTCAGTCTGTTGTGGCCTGTGTGGAGTCTGAAGACCATGACCTGCTCTCTTGTACTGCTCTTAAATCATTAAGGTCAGTATTTTTCTGGCTTTTTAGTGCTGTAGCCATGGCCAGGGCATCTGTAAACAGGACTATCAGGCTTTCATTGCTTTCGCCTGTCAGCATTGCTTTTACTGCAGCCTTCAGTGCCTCTGCCTCCGCTCTGAAATTGCTTTAGAATTTTCCAGTTGCCACCGACAGTGTTTTATGTGGACTCAACATATTCGTCGTAGCAGCTATATGAATTAATATTTATATTTTATATTTCATGCAGCATGATGTCCCAAATGGAACTCCATGTGTGTTGTCTGTTGTTGATATTTTGTACACATTTAAAATGACAGTTAATTGTTTACTTCCATGTGTGAAGGCAGCAGCTCAATCACCTGTAAATGTTGTGGTCAATTGTTGATGTATAAGGTCTACTGGCACAGATTAGGTTGACTTATTAAAGTTATGTTCAATTATTTTATTTCTCTTATTGCTTTATTGAATGTGGCATGTCTTGCTGTTTGTTTGTTTTATTTGTTGTTTTCGAAGTTAATATGTACAAAGTTGATCATTGATGATGATGATGATTGAAAACGTATCAAGAGGTTTCTCTTGAGTAGATACAGGACCAATCCTTGTGTGAATATGAGGTCCATTAACTTGGAAACAATAATAGAACCACTGTATGTTTGCAGTGAACGGATCCTAAAGTGAGTTGTGCATGGGACTAGTAATCTCATCATGTAAAAGATTGCAACAGAGGTCGCGGGTTCGAATCACGGTGGAGACCGAGATTTTTTGCACTTGGATCTTCTGGTAAAAATATCTCTGAGCTCTAGGTGGTGAGATCGGACTCCCGTCTTTATTGTTGATCACGTTAAAAATTCCTTGGCAGTTGGAAATCGAAAAGAGTAGGCTTGACGGCAGCTTCCCGGACAAAATGTAAAATTAAAAATTTACCTAATTTATTTGTACCTTTCCCCAGATGGCATGTTAAGAGCATCTAAAGATGGAGTCTGCGGGTCTACTTAGCTCTAGCGTTTGAGTCTATTAAGATGGACTCGCACATCGGTTAAACCACCCTCAAAGAAACTGGTTGTATACATACTTTGTAGTCTTCTAAACCAGTATAAAGACATTAAGTTAAGTAATATATTAGTGAGCTCTAGATGGGGATATTTAATGGGGAACTAAATGTTCAGGATAACGGACGCATGCAGAAGCAGTTAACAAGACTGACAAGATGAATGAAAAAAGTGAATACAACAGGGATGAGCTAACGCAACAAAAATGGATATTGACGCTGTAAGAGATATACAAATAGGAAGGAAAAACAATTTTAGAGGAGTTTGTTTTCGGACTGCATGGATATTGATCTTTTGACAAAAGGGACATGAGATCCAACCTCGGTTAGGTAATGGGTTTTTCATACTGGAGTTCAAATAAAAAGTTAGCTTGGCGACAGCAAGGGATAGTGACCTTTATTTCTTAGCCCTATAAATCTTTCCGGTGGACGCCAGTAATGATAATAAGGATCGTAATGAAAGGTAAACGTGCCTTTAAATTTTTCGAAACAGACAGGAATCTGCGACCACGAGGTTCTTCGTTCGTTCGCAAACGCCCACTACCAAGCCCTGAACGTTCTCAAACTTCCACTACCAAGACC
Source organism: Ariolimax columbianus (assembly GCA_036924085.1). Classification (NCBI taxonomy): domain Eukaryota; kingdom Metazoa; phylum Mollusca; class Gastropoda; order Stylommatophora; family Arionidae; genus Ariolimax; species Ariolimax columbianus. The sequence continues at coordinate 124,146,324 of JAVGWX010000003.1, read as the reverse complement.
TGAACGTTCTCAAACTCCCACTACCAAGCCCTGAACGCTCTCAAACTCCCACTACCAAGCCCTGAACGCTCTCAAACTCCCGCTACCAAGCTCTGAACGTTCTCAAACTCCCACTACCAAGCCCTGAACGCTCTCAAACTCCCACTACCAAGCCCTGAACGCTCTTAAACTCCCGCTACCAAGCTCTGAACGTTCTCAAACTTCCACTACCAAGACCTGAACGTTCTCAAACTCCCACTACCAAGCCCTGAACGCTCTCAAACTCCCGCTACCAAGCTCTGAACGTTCTCAAACTTCCACTACCAAGCCCTGAACGTTCTCAAACTTCCACTACCAAGCCCTGAACGTTCTCAAACTTCCACTACCAAGCCCTGAACGTTCTCAAACTCCCACTACCAAGCCCTGAAAAGTGCTCTGCATTGGGACGTTGTCCGGAGAACACAATGCGTTGTGTCGTAGTTGACTGCAATATTTGCATCTTTCGGTTAGACACATTCGACTTCAGCATTCATTTTTGATACCGGGCTAGCCTTCCCTCTTCGATCTCTTGTCCTTAGCCAGTCTGCCCTGTTGCAGCCTGTTATTCAGAATCACCGCGTGGAGGTGTAGAAGGGTCTTGGCAGCTCAGGGTCGCAGGCCATAACGCTAGCAGTCAGCTATGGATCGCTGCAGCTCATGCACTGCTCAGCATCTTATTCCCGGAACAGCCATGTTCTATGTCATCAATACATGACAGCCTGACGAGATTGAGAGTCTGCGAGATTATGAAGTTGTTAAAGGCACATCACACTCACGACAATGATTGGCGGGGACCCTCGTGGACTAGGCAAAAACAACTAAATAAAGCTGAGAAGTAAAGTAAAGCTAACAACTTATGATGAAAAGTTAGGTTTGTCGAAAATGGATGCCTAATAAAGCCGAAAAGGGAGTAAGTAATTGTAACACTGTAGCCTGCCTAGTTAGATGCGGAACAAAGAGTTTGACATAGAATTGATAATCCCTTTCTGTAGAAAATGCTAGCCTCAAGAAAAAGAACAAAATGTCTCTACACCCGTTTGTAGAACGTGAGTGACTAAACAGTTTCAATAGCCTCATTAGAGAGAGAGAGCACACTAACGTGTGGTGGACATAAAAGAGGCCCCACAAAATTTTCTTCTAACATAGTTCTTATCTCCCTAATGTAATTATGTACATGTTCACAATATGTGCTGGAAGTGATCGCCTTCACTCTAAATGTTTTTGTCCACTCGTCCAAGCAAATTCGCGAAAACGTCGAATCGTTCGTTTTCTTATTGTAAATACGCAATCAAACATGGGCGCGATTTGAAATGTGCCATTCGTGACCTATAACTACACTTTTGTGTTCGACAAGGCACAACATGATAATGCTATCAAATTTTAAACTGACAGCAACACTTATGAATAACAATTTTGTTTTAAACATGTATTTATATGTAAAAACCACAGGTAGAATAAAAATGCGTAATGATAAAAAAAAGAACTTTAAGCGGGGGCTCGACTTCATTGCCTCGGGTTTTTTCCCCATTTTAGCTCGGCCTCTCTCGGCAGAGAGCATCGCACAAAGCAGAACTCTGTAAGCTCCAGCGATTGACATCATGGACAGACCGTCACAGTTCGAAATCGAACCCCGACCGGCTTGACCACTTCGCCACAGAGACTTACTTACTTAGTCACTCCTCTTCTACCGTGAGGTGTAGAGGTTTGCGATAGAGAACGCCACACTGTTCTATCCGTCGTCTTTTTCCTGGCCTCTTTCCAATCCAGCCCTCTAATACATAGAGACTGTTGTATGTTGTCTTCCCAACGTACTTTGGGACGTCCTGGGGGTCTGCGTCCTTGACTTTTTATCTCCCATGACTGCCTTGGTATCCGATCTTCTTCCATTCTACAGACATGGCCAAACCACTGTAGTTGGGACTGCACCACTCGTGTCTGCAGGGGTTGAACTTTAGATTGCTACGTATTGTCTGGTTACGGATCTTGTCCCGTCACCTGAACCGCCTTTCTTAGGTACCTCATTTCTGAGGTAGCTGCGTAACGAGACTTTAATGTACTAGATCTGAGTTTGTTCTTAGGTGAGGTGATCAGTTTCACTCATCATTCCTTGTCTTCTCTAACCGTAATTCGATTATTTATTTACAGCTGGGTATAATGCAGCATATTTCGAAGAAGATAGATCTATCTGACTGCAAGAATTAGCGTTTGAAAGTCCGCTACTATCAGTGCCATTGAAAGTACTTTGTAGCTTGATGAATAGGAAGACTCAGAGAGGTAGTAGACGAACGACTGCGGGAGGAGCACGCTGGTTTTCAACTGCAGCGATCGCCCACCTTCAGAATAATTCTAGAAGAGTCTGTAGAGATATGATCATCACTTATCGTCAACTTCATCAATTTTCAGAGGTAGTTCGATAGTTGACACCAACCATCACTTTGGAACATTCTTATTATCTATGTCTTCCCAGTCAAGTTTGTAAGGGTCATAAAAGCCCTATTCACTAACTCACAGTGTTATGTGCGGCCCAGTGTCCAGAAAGTTGAATAGTTCAAGTTTGTAAGGGTCATAAAAGCATTATTCACTAACTCACAGTGTTATGTGCGGCCCAGTGTCCAGAAAGTTCAATAGTTCAAGTTAGTAAGGGTCATAAAAGCCCTATTCACTAACTCACAGTGTTATGTGCGGCCCAGTGTCCAGAAAGTTGAATAGTTCAAGTTTGCAAGTGTCAAAAAAGCACTATTCACTAACTCACAGGCTTATGTGCGGCTTAGTGTTCAGAAAGTTGAATAGTTCAAGTTTGTAAGGGTCATAAAAGCACTATTCACTAACTCACAGTGTTATGTGCGGCCAAGTGTCCAGAAAGTTGAATAGTTCAAGTTTGTAAGGGTCATAAAAGCACTATTCACTAACTCACAGTGTTATGTGCGGCCCAGTGTCCAGAAAGTTGAATAGTTCAAGTTGTAAGGGTCATAAAAGCACTATTCACTAACTCACAGTGTTATGTGCGGCCCAGTGTCCAGAAAGTTGAATAGTTCAAGTTTGTCAGGGTCATAAAAGCACTATTCACTAACTCACAGTGTTATGTGCGGCCCAGTGTCCAGAAAGTTGAATAGTTCAAGTTAGTAAGGGTCATAAAAGCCCTATTCACTAACTCACAGTGTTATGTGCGGCCCAGTGTCCAGAAAGTTGAATAGTTCAAGTTTGTAAGTGTCATAAAAGCACTATTCACTAACTCACAGTGTTATGTGCGGCCCAATGTCCAGAAAGTTGAATAGTTCAAGTTTGTAAGGGTAATAAAAGCACTATTCACTAACTCACAGTGTTATGTGCGGCCCATTGTCCAGAAAGTTGAATAGTTCAAGTTAGTAAGGGTCATAAAAGCCCTATTCACTAACTCACAGTGTTATGTGCGGCCCAGTGTCCAGAAAGTTGAATAGTTCAAGTTTGTAAGTGTCATAAAAGCACTATTCACTAACTCACAGTGTTATGTGCGGCCCAGTGTCCAGAAAGTTGAATAGTTCAAGTTTGTAAGGGTCATAAAAGCCCTATTCACGAACTCACAGTGTTATGTGCGGCCCAGTGTCCAGAAAGTTGAATAGTTCAAGTTTGTAAAGGTCATAAAAGCACTATTCACTAACTCACAGTGTTATGTGCGGCCCAGTGTCCAGAAAGTTGAATAGTTCAAGTTTGTAAGGGTCATAAAAGCATTATTCACTAACTCACAGTGTTATGTGCGGCCCAGTGTCCAGAAAGTTGAATAGTTCAAGTTAGTACGGGTCATAAAAGCCCTATTCACTAACTCACAGTGTTATGTGCGGCCCAGTGTCCAGAAAGTTGAATAGTTCAAGTTTGCAAGTGTCAAAAAAGCACTATTCACTAACTCACAGTGTTATGTGCGGCTTAGTGTTCAGAAAGTTGAATAGTTCAAGCTTGTAAGGGTCATAAAAGCACTATTCACTAACTCACAGTGTTATGTGCGGCCCAGTGTCCAGAAATTTGAATAGTTCAAGTTTGTAAGGGTCATAAAAGCACTATTCACTAACTCACAGTGTTATGTGCGGCCCAGTGTCCAGAAAGTTGAATAGTTCAAGTTTGTAAGGGTCATAAAAGCCCTATTCACTAACTCACAGTGTTATGTGCGGCCCAGTGTCCAGAAAGTTGAATAGTTCAAGTTTGTAAGGGTCATAAAAGCCCTATTCACTAACTCACAGTATTATGTGCGGCCCAGTGTCCAGAAAGTTGAATAGTTCAAGTTTGTAAGGGTCATAAAAGCACTATTCACTAACTCACAGTGTTATGTGCGGCCCAGTGTCCAGAAAGTTGAATAGTTCAAGTTTGTAAGGGTCATAAAAGCCCTATTCACTAACTCACAGTGTTATGTGCGGCCCAGTGTCCAGAAAGTTGAATAGTTCAAGTTTGTAAGGGTCATAAAAGCACTATTCACTAACTCACAGTGTTATGTGTGGCCCATTGTCCAGAAAGTTGAATAGTTCAAGTTAGTAAGGGTCATAAAAGCCCTATTCACTAACTCACAGTGTTATGTGCGGCCCAGTGTCCAGAAAGTTGAATAGTTCAAGTTTGTAAGGGTCATAAAAGCCCTATTCACTAACTCACAGTGTTATGTGCGGCCCAGTGTCCAGAAAGTTGAATAGTTCAAGTTAGTAAGGGTCATAAAAGCCCTATTCACTAACTCACAGTGTTATATGCGGCCCAGTGTCCAGAAAGTTGAATAGTTCAAGTTTGTAAGTGTCATAAAAGCACTATTCACTAACTCACAGTGTTATGTGCGGCCCAGTGTCCAGAAAGTTGAATAGTTCAAGTTTGTAAGGGTCATAAAAGCACTATTCACTAACTCACAGTGTTATGTGCGGCCCAGTGTCCAGAAAGTTGAATAGTTCAAGTTAGTAAGGGTCATAAAAGCACTATTCACTAACTCACAGTGTTATGTGCGGCCCAGTGTCCAGAAAGTTTAATAGTTCAAGTTTGTAAGGGTCATAAAAGCACTATTCACTAACTCACAGTGTTATGTGCGGCCCAGTGTCCAGAAAGTTGAATAGTTCAAGTTTGTAAGGGTCATAAAAGCCCTATTCACTAACTCACAGTGTTATGTGCGGCCCAGTGTCCAGAAAGTTGAATAGTTCAAGTTTGTAAGGGTCATAAAAGCACTATTCACTAACTCACAGTGTTATGTGTGGCCCAGTGTCCAGAAAGTTGAATAGTTCAAGTTTGTAAGGGTCATAAAAGCCCTATTCACTAACTCACAGTGTTATGTGCGGCCCAGTGTCCAGAAAGTTGAATAGTTCAAGTTTGTAAGGGTCATAAAGGCCCTATTTCCTAACTCACAGTGTTATGTGCGGCCCAGTGTCCAGAAATGAATAGTTCAAGTTTGTAAGGGTCATAAAAGCCCTATTCACTAACTCACAGTATTATGTGCGGCCCAGTGTCCAGAAAGTTGAATAGTTCAAGTTTGTAAGGGTCATAAAAGCACTATTCACTAACTCACAGTGTTATGTGCGGCCCAGTGTCCAGAAAGTTGAATAGTTCAAGTTTGTAAGGGTCATAAAAGCACTATTCACTAACTCACAGTGTTATGTACGGCCCAGTGTCCAGAAAGTTGAATAGTTCAAGTTTGTAAGGGTCATAAAAGCACTATTCACTAACTCACAGTGTTATGTGCGGCCCAGTGTCCAGAAAGTTGAATAGTTCAAGTTTGTAAGGGTCATAAAAGCCCTATTCACTAACTCACAGTGTTATGTGCGGCCCAGTGTCCAGAAATGAATAGTTCAAGTTTGTAAGGGTCATAAAAGCCCTATTCACTAACTCACAGTGTTATGTGCGGCCCAGTGTCCAGAAAGTTGAATAGTTCAAGTTTGTAAGGGTCATAAAAGCACTATTCACTAACTCACAGTGTTATGTGCGGCCCAGTGTCCAGAAAGTTGAATAGTTCAAGTTTGTAAGGGTCATAAAAGCACTATTCACTAACTCACAGTGTTATGTGCGGCCCAGTGTCCAGAAAGTTGAATAGTTCAAGTTAGTAAGGGTCATAAAAGCCCTATTCACTAACTCACAGTGTTATGTGCGGCCCAGTGTCCATAAAGTTGAATAGTTCAAGTTTGTAAGTGTCATAAAAGCACTATTCATTAACTCACAGTGTTATGTGCGGCCCAGTGTCCAGAAAGTTGAATAGTTCAAGTTTGTAAGGGTCATAAAAGCACTATTCACTAACTCACAGTGTTTTGTGCGGCCCAGTGTCCAGAAAGTTGAATAGTTCAAGTTTGTAAGGGTCATAAAAGCACTATTCACTAACTCACAGTGTTATGTACGGCCCAGTGTCCAGAAAGTTGAATAGTTCAAGTTTGTAAGGGTCATAAAAGCACTATTCACTAACTCACAGTGTTATGTGCGGCCCAGTGTCCAGAAAGATGAATAGTTCAAGTTAGTAAAGGTCAGAAAAGCACTATTCACTAACTCACAGTGTTATGTGCGGCCCAGTGTCCAGAAAGTTTAATAGTTCAAGTTTGTAAGGGTCATAAAAGCACTATTCACTAACTCACAGTGTTATGTGCGGCCCAGTGTCCAGAAAGTTGAATAGTTCAAGTTTGTAAGGGTCATAAAAGCCCTATTCACTAACTCACAGTGTTATGTGCGGCCCAGTGTCCAGAAAGTTGAATAGTTCAAGTTTGTAAGGGTCATAAAAGCCCTATTCACTAACTCACAGTGTTATGTGCGGCCCAGTGTCCAGAAAGTTGAATAGTTCAAGTTTGTAAGGGTCATAAAAGCACTATTCACTAACTCACAGTGTTATGTGCGGCCCAGTGTCCAGAACGTTGAATAGTTCAAGTTTGTAAGGGTCATAAAAGCACTATTCACTAACTCACAGTGTTATGTGCGGCCCAGTGTCCAGAAAGTTGAATAGTTCAAGTTTGTAAGGGTCATAAAAGCCCTATTCACTAACTCACAGTGTTATGTGCGGCCCAGTGTCCAGAAAGTTGAATAGTTCAAGTTTGTAAGGGTCATAAAAGCACTATTCACTAACTCACAGTGTTATGTGCGGCCCAGTGTCCAGAACGTTGAATAGTTCAAGTTTGTAAGGGTCATAAAAGCACTATTCACTAACTCACAGTGTTATGTGCGGCCCAGTGTCCAGAAAGTTGAATAGTTCAAGTTTGTAAGGGTCATAAAAGCACTATTCACTAACTCACAGTGTTATGTGCGGCCCAGTGTCCAGAAAGTTGAATAGTTCAAGTTAGTAAGTGTCATAAAAGCACTATTCACTAACTCACAGTGTTATGTGCGGCCCAGTGTCCAGAAAGTTGATTAGTTCAAGTTAGTAAGGGTCATAAAAGCCCTATTCACTAACTCACAGTGTTATGTGCGGCCCAGTGTCCAGAAAGTTGAATAGTTCAAGTTTGTAAGGGTCATAAAAGCACTATTCACTAACTCACAGTGTTATTTGCGGCCCAGTGTCCATAAAGTTGAATAGTTCAAGTTAGTAAGGGTCATAAAAGCCCTATTCACTAACTCACAGTGTTATGTGCGGCCCAGTGTCCAGAAAGTTGAATAGTTCAAGTTTGTAAGTGTCGTAAAAGCACTATTCACTAACTCACAGTGTTATGTGCGGCCCAGTGTCCAGAAAGTTGAATAGTTCAAGTTTGTAAGGGTCATAAAAGCACTATTCACTAACTCACAGTGTTATGTGCGGCCCAGTGTCCATAAAGTTGAATAGTTCAAGTTTGTAAGGGTCATAAAAGCACTATTCACTAACTCACAGTGTTATGTGCGGCCCAGTGTCCAGAAAGATGAATAGTTCAAGTTAGTAAGGGTCATAAAAGCACTATTCACTAACTCACAGTGTTATGTGCGGCCCAGTGTCCAGAAAGTTTAATAGTTCAAGTTAGTAAGGGTCATAAAAGCACTATTCACTAACTCACAGTGTTATGTGCGGCCCAGTGTCCAGAAAGTTGAATAGTTCAAGTTAGTAAGGGTCATAAAAGCCCTATTCACTAACTCACAGTGTTATGTGCGGCCCAGTGTCCAGAAAGTTGAATAGTTCAAGTTTGTAAGGGTCATAAAAGCCCTATTCACTAACTCACAGTGTTATGTGCGGCCCAGTGTCCAGAAAGTTGAATAGTTCAAGTTTGTAAGGGTCATAAAAGCACTATTCACTAACTCACAGTGTTATGTGCGGCCCAGTGTCCAGAACGTTGAATAGTTCAAGTTTGTAAGGGTCATAAAAGCACTATTCACTAACTCACAGTGTTATGTGCGGCCCAGTGTCCAGAAAGTTGAATAGTTCAAGTTTGTAAGGGTCATACAAGCACTATTCACTAACTCACAGTGTTATGTGCGGCCCAGTGTCCAGAAAGTTGAATAGTTCAAGTTAGTAAGTGTCATAAAAGCACTATTCACTAACTCACAGTGTTATGTGCGGCCCAGTGTCCAGAAAGTTGATTAGTTCAAGTTAGTAAGGGTCATAAAAGCCCTATTCACTAACTCACAGTGTTATGTGCGGCCCAGTGTCCAGAAAGTTGAATAGTTCAAGTTTGTAAGGGTCATAAAAGCACTATTCACTAACTCACAGTGTTATTTGCGGCCCAGTGTCCATAAAGTTGAATAGTTCAAGTTAGTAAGGGTCATAAAAGCCCTATTCACTAACTCACAGTGTTATGTGCGGCCCAGTGTCCAGAAAGTTGAATAGTTCAAGTTTGTAAGTGTCGTAAAAGCACTATTCACTAACTCACAGTGTTATGTGCGGCCCAGTGTCCAGAAAGTTGAATAGTTCAAGTTTGTAAGGGTCATAAAAGCACTATTCACTAACTCACAGTGTTATGTGCGGCCCAGTGTCCATAAAGTTGAATAGTTCAAGTTTGTAAGGGTCATAAAAGCACTATTCACTAACTCACAGTGTTATGTGCGGCCCAGTGTCCAGAAAGATGAATAGTTCAAGTTAGTAAGGGTCATAAAAGCACTATTCACTAACTCACAGTGTTATGTGCGGCCCAGTGTCCAGAAAGTTTAATAGTTCAAGTTAGTAAGGGTCATAAAAGCACTATTCACTAACTCACAGTGTTATGTGCGGCCCAGTGTCCAGAAAGTTGAATAGTTCAAGTTAGTAAGGGTCATAAAAGCCCTATTCACTAACTCACAGTGTTATGTGCGGCCCAGTGTCCAGAAAGTTGAATAGTTCAAGTTTGTAAGTGTCATAAAAGCACTATTCACTAACTCACAGTGTTATGTGCGGCCCAGTGTCCAGAAAGTTGAATAGTTCAAGTTTGTAAGGGTCATAAAAGCACTATTCACTAACTCACAGTGTTATGTGCGGCCCAGTGTCCAGAAAGTTGAATAGTTCAAGTTTGTAAGGGTCATAAAAGCACTATTCACTAACTCACAGTGTTATGTGCGGCCCAGTGTCCAGAAAGTTGAATAGTTCAAGTTTGTAAGGGTCATAAAAGCACTATTCACTAACTCACAGTGTTATGTGCGGCCCAGTGTCAAGAAAGATGAATAGTTCAAGTTAGTAAGGGTCATAAAAGCACTATTCACTAACTCACAGTGTTATGTGCGGCCCAGTGTCCAGAAAGTTGAATAGTTCAAGTTTTTAAGGGTCATAAAAGCCCTATTCACTAACTCACAGTGTTATGTGCGGCCCAGTGTCCAGAAAGTTGAATAGTTCAAGTTAGTAAGGGTCATAAAAGCCCTATTCACTAACTCACAGTGTTATGTGTGGCCCAGTGTCCAGAAAGTTGAATAGTTCAAGTTTGTAAGTGTCATAAAAGCACTATTCACTAACTCACAGTGTTATGTGCGGCCCAGTGTCCAGAAAGTTGAATAGTTCAAGTTTGTAAGGGTCATAAAAGCACTATTCACTAACTCACAGTGTTATGTGCGGCCCAGTGTCCAGAAAGTTGAATAGTTCAAGTTTGTAAGGGTCATAAAAGCACTATTCACTAACTCACAGTGTTATGTGCGGCCCAGTGTCCAGAAAGTTGAATAGTTCAAGTTTGTAAGGGTCATAAAAGCACTATTCACTAACTCACAGTGTTATGTGCGGCCCAGTGTCCAGAAAGATGAATAGTTCAAGTTAGTAAAGGTCAGAAAAGCACTATTCACTAACTCACAGTGTTATGTGCGGCCCAGTGTCCAGAAAGTTTAATAGTTCAAGTTTGTAAGGGTCATAAAAGCACTATTCACTAACTCACAGTGTTATGTGCGGCCCAGTGTCCAGAAAGTTGAATAGTTCAAGTTTGTAAGGGTCATAAAAGCCCTATTCACTAACTCACAGTGTTATGTGCGGCCCAGTGTCCAGAAAGTTGAATAGTTCAAGTTTGTAAGGGTCATAAAAGCCCTATTCACTAACTCACAGTGTTATGTGCGGCCCAGTGTCCAGAAAGTTGAATAGTTCAAGTTTGTAAGGGTCATAAAAGCACTATTCACTAACTCACAGTGTTATGTGCGGCCCAGTGTCCAGAAAGTTGAATAGTACAAGTTTGTAAGGGTCATAAAAGCCCTATTCACTAACTCACAGTGTTATGTGCGGCCCAGTGTCCAGAAAGTTGAATAGTTCAAGTTTGTAAGGGTCATAAAAGCTCTATTCACTAACTCACAGTGTTATGTGCGGCCCAGTGTCCAGAAAGTTGAATAGTTCAAGTTTGTAAGGGTCATAAAAGCACTATTCACTAACTCACAGTGTTATGTGCGGCCCAGTGTCCAGAAAGTTGAATAGTTCAAGTTTGTAAGGGTCATAAAAGCACTATTCACTAACTCACAGTGTTATGTGCGGCCCAGTGTCCAGAAAGTTGAATAGTTCAAGTTAGTAAGGGTCATAAAAGCACTATTCACTAACTCACAGTGTTATGTGCGGCCCAGTGTCCAGAAAGTTGAATAGTTCAAGTTTGTAAGGGTCATAAAAGCACTATTCACTAACTCACAGTGTTATGTGCGGCCCAGTGTCCAGAAAGTTGAATAGTTCAAGTTAGTAAGGGTCATAAAAGCACTATTCACTAACTCACAGTGTTATGTGCGGCCCAGTGTCCAGAAAGTTTAATAGTTCAAGTTTGTAAGTGTCATAAAAGCACTATTCACTAACTCACAGTGTTATGTGCGGCCCAGTGTCCAGAACGTTGAATAGTTCAAGTTTGTAAGGGTCATAAAAGCACTATTCACTAACTCACAGTGTTATGTGCGGCCCAGTGTCCAGAAAGTTGAATAGTTCAAGTTTGTAAGGGTCATAAAAGCACTATTCACTAACTCACAGTGTTATGTGCGGCCCAGTGTCCAGAAAGATGAATAGTTCAAGTTAGTAAGGGTCATAAAAGCACTATTCACTAACTCACAGTGTTATGTGCGGCCCAGTGTCCAGAAAGTTGAATAGTTCAAGTTTGTAAGGGTCATAAAAGCACTATTCACTAACTCACAGTGTTATGTGCGGCCCAGTGTCCAGAAAGTTGAATAGTTCAAGGTTGAAGCAGGGTTGCGATATGTCCCCTCTACAATTCGGAGCAGAGATAGACTGGGTTATGAGAACATTCCACACACAACAACCAGTTCGGAATTAAGTAGACAGATGATAAACCCCTAGAGGAACTGGATTTCGCAGATGATCTGGCGCTCCTGAATTATAATACAGAAGATGAGCAGCAGAAAACAAAGCCTCCAAAACAAAAAGCGTGAATCTCGCACTCACAGTGACCGATGTCCAGTTCAATGGTCAAGTGATTCAGAAAGTTTAGAATTTCACCTAATTAGTCAGTAAAATGACGTAAAATACTCTCGATATTCTCACACGAATTGCCTTGACCTCAAATCCTTCAACCAATTAACGAATATTTGGAGATCTACATCACTCAGTAAATGTATCAAGCTTAGGATATGTAACTCGTAACGTTATCTCAGTTGTCACGAAATGTTGTGAAAGCTGGAAAGTGTCAAAGACGTTTGAAAATAGATTGAATGCATTTGAAAATAAATTTTGGGCGTACACCGGGAATGTGCTGGGGATGAACAATAATAGACTCCCGTTACAGGCGATTAGCGGCAAAAGGAAGAGGGGTAGACACAGAGTGACTCTATACAGGACTATTACAAGAGAGGATCCAACCAGAGAACATGCAAGAGTGGTGGTGGACCGATTGAACTGCGGAATTTTGAGTGGAGTCTTATGCGCAGTCTTTGGCGCTGAAAGACCATATTGATAGAGAGAGAGAGAGAGAGAGAGAGAGAGAGAGAGAGATAGTGCAGCGTTTAAAGACCTGGGAACAAACCATGTTTCTATGTCACGAAAGACTAGCTATATAACCGCTAAGATGCTCCCCCACGAGGTGGTGGTAACAAATATTACATTTATGGCAGGAAAAATAAACAGGCAGGTAAACATGAGCGTCTGATCTGTTCTCTCATTTTCTCTCTCTCTGTCTCTCTCTCTCTCTCTCTCTCTCTCTCTCTCTCTCTCTCGCTCTATTCTTCTTTCTCTCTGTAGTGAACCGGTATCGATTCTCCTTAACAAACCTTCGCTTTCACTCCTAATAGGTCAAAGTACATACTAAACTAAAGTTCTGCCGAACTCGTTGCTGATGCCAGCTAATCTTACAACCCGTGTTAACAGATAGGACATATATTGTAGTGAGAGAAAAAGGTGCGCCAGTAACGTGATACATGACAGCAGTAGATATGGACAGTGGAACGACATGGCTAAACGACACATTCACTGCATTATCTGGATACAAAGTCAAGGATGACTACGTCATCATAAAGTGTACACTAAATTTACAATATGAATACTGGAATACAATAAAAGGTTGAAGTCGTTCTACATGAGAACAGATACGGAAAATCAAAGATAGCAAGGTTTGAGCAAATACAACTATGTAAATGATACATTAATGACCAAACAAAAAACATTTCACTTCACTTCACTTCACTTCACTTCACTTCACTTCACTTCACCACTCTTATTTTACCCAGTGGCAGTAAAGATCTTTACATACACTTAGAAATTTCAGTAACTTTACAATTTTCAACTGCAATGATTCTTTTACGTGCACAGTGTACACACGAAACTTCCTAGTTCATCGTCCATCTCCGATAAGACTAGCTACCCGTCTCACCTCCATTGAAACTAGGGGGCGCTTGAAACGTGCGGGATTCAAATACTCCACCTTATCGCGATTTTGTTAGTTTCATGAGAGCGAGCGTCTTATCTCTCAGCTACAGAGATCCCCCTCAGTAAAATGTGCATAAGCCAAAATGTACGTGTCACTGCATAAACAACTAAATGGCCAAAATACCAATATCATATAGTGTGGCCTGTTTTTTGCTATATATTGTAAACTGATATTAGCTTAAATGTCTTCGTCCGTGTCGCTATCATTTGTCTAAAGCTTTCACTTGCGCTGCATTTTGACATACACGAGGAGACTTGCGCTGATCGTCAACCCCATCCTCTCGCACGGAACCTTCTGGGTCCAGCGGCAAGACTTGGTGGAGACGGTTGGAAACAAGACGGGATGTAATGGATGACCATGATGTTCTGCGTGTCTCGCCATGCTCTGTGCCAGACCTCAACCTTCTATCTGTTGAGCCTGCGCACGGTTTTATCTTCGTAGTTGTCCTAGTCTAGGCTTCCCGGGCTCAGGTCTGATGTCCGCCCATCACGGGTGATGAAGACCACCCTCTCCGTTCAGCCGTGTGGACCATCTTTTCATTATGATCTGTCCAATGACATTGGTGACTTGCTCGGTGATTTGGATTAATTAAAGTGAGATAGTTCGCGCAATATGTCAACCTCACTCTCTCGTCATGACCTATCTTTGGCCAGAGGCAAGACATTATCAAGACTGCTGGAGATAGCACAGGATGTAAATTTTTCCTCAGGGTTTACCTCGGAAGCCTTTCCCGTTAATAGGCATTTCACAAGGCAGCGGGGGTGTCACATCTAATAGGTTTGGAAAGCAACATGGTCAGGATAAAATCTATTTGTTCAAAACGAATGGGACAGAAATAATGTTCAAGACATTCTCAAAGTGAGAGTCAAAGTCACCCAGATAGTGATAAAGGCACTATGATTAATCCGATTTGCCTATAGCCACAAAAGGTAGTCCAGCCAAATTGTTATGACGTTCGCGAACCACAGATACAACAGCAACAATTTCACCGATGGCACCGACAAATGAAGAATTAGTCGATCGTTGCTGGTAAGCATTGGCGCACCTTGCCTATGAGACGTCGCATGATGTCGGGTTCATGTAGACAATTCGTGACGAAGTTGTTTGAATAACGATGAAACCACAGCTAGACTGCCTTAGGAACACCTGCTCTCATTTGACCAAACCTTTATAAGAGACATATCTAGGCCAAACCGTCGGTTAACGTCTGCTACTGTTGTGTAAAGCTGTTCATTGACAGCCTTGTTTGTATTTCAGCTATTATATGCGGGAAAGGAATGTTAGACTACGGTGTCAGTTTAGTCAGGTGGGGTGGCCAAATATTCAAGGACGTAACTGTACAAATACACCAATGAATCGAAGCGGTACCCATAGCTTCGACATACTGATTGATTGATTTTCACATAGCCAGTTCAACTACTGCTTCTCATGAATTAAACTTTGAGAAGGAAGGCAAAATGTTGTGGAAACTAACTAAACAACTAAGTGACGATAATAATTCTCAGCGACAAACAATCATACTAAAAGAGGCAGGTAGACTATATACCGCCAAACAAGCAGCTAATATACTTGCTGAATCCTACCGGAATGAGAGCAACATAACCGTAAACCCATGCAGACAAAGAGCAATTTAACAAGTAATAACACACTCACAAAGCAGCGAAAACAGTCCGGATGTAATGTCAAAACCTTTTACTATGGAATAGCTAGAAATAGCCTTATGGAAACTGAAAAAAAAAAAGAAATCACCAGGTCCAGGGCATAACCAACGAAATGCTCAAACAGCTTGAACATGCAGCAGTGAACAAACTGCTGCAAATATACAATTATAGCTGGATGACAGGCAATGTGCCGCAGATATAGAGAGAGGCATATATGTGTCCCATTATAAAGTAAGGAAAAGATCAGAAAAAGGCCACCAGCTACAGACCAATAAGCCTAACCAGCTGTGTCTGTAAGACAACGGAGAGGATGGTCAACAAAACACAGAAATGGCACCTAGAAATAGAGGACATAGTAATACCAGAACAAGCAGAGTTTAGACAGTCTAGCAGCACAGGAGACCAGATCACATACTTGTCCCAAATTGTTGAAACGTCTTCCAAGAACAGAAAAAGGCCCTTACACTTTGGATAGATTTTCAGAAAGCCTTCGATAAGGTATGGGAAGAGGGACTAATGGCAAAACTGCAAGGAATGGCATGAAGGATAACATGAGAAAATGGATCAAGGCATTCCTACACAACTGGAAAGCTAGAGTTACCATGGATGGTTATAACAGCAAAAACATCCTCCTACCACACAGTTCCTCAAGGCTGAGTACTGTCTCCAACATTGTTCCTCGTGTTTATCAATGATCTCACCCACGATCTGCTTTCAAGGGGTGAGAGCCGCTCTATACCCAGACGACTTGGTGGAGTGGTGTGTAGAAGAACACCTAACAATTGCAATTA
The DNA here is from genome assembly GCA_036924085.1 of Ariolimax columbianus. Classification (NCBI taxonomy): domain Eukaryota; kingdom Metazoa; phylum Mollusca; class Gastropoda; order Stylommatophora; family Arionidae; genus Ariolimax; species Ariolimax columbianus. Next base: position 124,130,694 of record JAVGWX010000003.1, on the reverse strand, counting down.
ATAGAAAACAAGGAGCAGATGATAATATGGCAGCATGGGCTGAGAAATGAATGGTACAGATCAACGCCGAGAAATCTGCAACAACTCTCTTCACACTCTCAAACAAAGAAAAGGCAGGAAAAATACGACTTAGAAATATACACGTCCAAATAGATGATCAGCCAGTATATCTCTGCATCACATCCAATAAGAAAATAACGTGGAGGCCTCACATTTAAAAAACAGAGGCAAAGGCAAGGAGAAAACTCGCAAAATTGAGAAAAACAGCTGGGTCAAACTGTGGATCGAATGAAACAATACTTAAGAAGGTCTATAATGGTGTAATACGACCAACAGTAGACTATGGATCAGCAGCATGGTCCACAGCAGCCAATACACACACCTACAGACCTTAGATAAGGTACAAAACCAAGCGCTTACGGTGATCACGAGTGTTATGACATCAACTGTAATAAATGAAATGAAAAAAATCACATGCATCACACCTTTATCCTATAGACCAGACACTAAGACCATGATACAAGCAGAAAAATACAAAAACATGACAGCACACCTAATGAAGACCAGATTCGAAGAATTTGCCAGTGGAAGTTTGAAAAGAAGTAGCTTTGTACATGCGTCCAAAAAATTAATGAGACCATAAGAGGATGAATTACCAGACACCACTAAGGAGGTAAATCCAATACCCCTTCCAACCCCATGGGAACAATACCAAAACCTCACCATAAAAACATTAATAACGGACACCTACCCCATGGGAGATCAAAATGCTCTCCAAAAGAAAGGAGCAGCATGCGACATGATCGGTAAACTGTACCCCAGAGAAGCATGGACTCAAGCATATACTGATGGACCAGCAACAAGAGTAGTGATAAACGGAGGCTCGGGAATCTACGTTGTCTATCCAGATAAAGAAAATGAAAACATTAAATCATCCTCTGGAACATTCTGTTAAACTACTCGGCTGAAGTACAGGCACTAATTATTGCCGCAGAAATGATTAGCAACACAACAAGCCAACGTCAGCAGATTGTATTCCTTACAGATGCAATGTTAGTTCCGTCAGCAGATTGTATTCCTTAAGATGCAATGTTAGTTCTGCAAGCCCTCAAAAATGATAAACTGCCAGAGGTTAAGAAAGCCTTGGGCGAACTAAAAGCCAAAAAAAGGATAGTGCTACAGTGGATACCGTCACACTGTGGCATACCAGGAAATGAGACAGCAGACAGGTTGGCAAAGGAGGGAGCAACATAAGAACAAAACGAACAAACAATCCCCTTCCAAGAAAAGAAAACACGTATCCAGGCATTAAGGAAAGTTGACCAAACGAAAGCCAGCTATCTGTTTTGATCGAGCAGAACAAGTGATTCTGTTTCGCTTGAGAATGGGACATAACAAATTGAATAGCCATCTATACAGACTAAAATTGGCTCCATCACCAATGTGTATATGTATGGACAGGCAGCACAGACATCCGAACATATCCTGTAAGACTGTTATATGCTTAGCCAACTGCGTACTGAGCACTGGCCCATGGAGACAGATATCCCCACAAAGCTGTTTGGAAGCCCTGAAACCTCTCCACTACGCCATCCGTAATCCAGAGAACTGGACTTTAGATGTAACAGGAAAAACATGACGAACGAGAAGAAGAAGAAGACTGCTGTTTCTACTTGTTGCCTCGTCACTTCTACAGTATCTTGTTCACCGCTTCGTTTCACTATTGTTTTATCGTTGTCATACATCATGTTTTGTTATTGTTTTGATGTGTTACAGTTTTTGCTTGTTCTATGCCCCTGATAAAGACCTTGCGGCCTTAACATATGTTATTCTTGTTTCTGTCCTGGTGCGGTCATTGAGCTATTAGCTTTATATGTCAGGTACATAACTGTATTCCTAAATCTTAAAAACGAATGAAAATATCAAATAAATGCTGAGAGTGTTAAGTAAATATGCCACAACACATAGGTCTGTTCATTGAACCATTAGGAAAGGGGCAAACATAGGTCGATATGTGCGGCCATTGAGGGGAGATCCGTGCATACAATGAACAACTAAAAAAGCAAATCAGTATATATTTCACGAGCACCATTTACTAAGCCACATTTGGCAAACGTTGATTCCTCTAAATGTATTCACAATATCCATATACAAAAGCTTCCCAATAATACTGGGGCAGAGAGAATCATATTTGAAAGAAGCAACAGAAAGTATAGAAATGAAAAGAGAATGACATTGGATGGTATGATAAGATGCTCAGCAACATTAGTATCTCTTGTGATTCTTCCTTAAAAGAGAATATTTTGGAGTGAAACAACAAACGAAAGATTTTGTGGCGGAATAGAACGAGGACAAATGGAACAGGAAATCTTAGAAATAAGGGATGTACAGATCACACACAGTGAAAGTCTCAAGCCAGTATCATTAGGCAATCACTGTCATAGAACCCACATGGAAAAGAGGCAAAGGAAAGTCAAAGAATACACGGTGAAGAGACAAGAAAAACTGATAGAAGCTGGAAAGAACTGGAGAAAATAGTACAGGACATATATACTTGGAGATGATTTATTATTGATCTATCCACCACAAAGAGACATGGTCGAAGAGAAAGCTACAAAGACGTTTGATTCTATAGAACCAAGAGGCAAGACACATGATGATAGATAATAACTATGATTAGCTTCATTACTATTTTAAGATGCTGCTCTTCTTACTCTGCGCTTCGCTCCATACGTAGCATATAGTCACCCCTGTTAATGCCATATTATAGGAGAGAAACCTGCACCAAAGTACTCTGCCGTCTTGCAGTCGGGGTCTATGTGCCAAGATGATATCTCAATGATTTCAAATGATCAATCTTGAGTCTCATATCTTGATTCACTCAATACGGTAACAGATATATGTACGTCTGAAATGTGGCTAATTTGAGTTTTCCAACACTGAGTCGATGCGGAGAAATCATTTTAATTTGTTGAACCGAACTGAATAAAATGTTTTTATTGGCTTATATTCTTCTTTCAAGTTTCAACAGTTTGATAGTATTGTGTTAGTGTTGGAAACAGTTAACTCCTCTTCTTCTCTTATATTTCTACTCATTATTATGACTACTCTCATACTTAACACGTTGATATTATACATCATGTGTCGCTCTGAGGTCTGCGTCTCCGGTGGCTGCCTGGTTTACCTAATGGCAGTACCGACCCTGCCTTTACCTGGGCAGGGCAATATTGTTTTTTTTGCCTATGTATTTCAGTTGTTTGTGTGATTGAATTGATGCTGTTCTTTGTGAACGCCAGAAATCAATAAGACTACATTTTATGCGCCTTGAAAATGGAGTTAAGTGGTTATTTGCAGCAGCTTTTCTAACATAACGAGCGTGCTGATGAAGATTGACTGGGTCCTCCAAACGGTAGTGCTATGCTTGAAAGTTAACGACTTAGAACTGACTGACACCCCAGGAAACTTTGTTTTCCAGATCACGCCCCTGAAAAATGCTGCATGTGTCCACACTATGTTACTGAACAGTTACGTGCTATGTTCATGTTCCTGGTGTATGGAAGGAATCGTATCGGATCAGGAATGTTACACAGTGCAAGCTTTTTGTTTATTTGTTGTGCGGGCTTACATTACTAATGGCGTAGTTGCGACTTTCTTCAGTCCAACATGACGCGACATTCAGTATGTGGAGGCGTGTCTGCTTCTGTCTGTATTTGTATCTTTAAGTGCATGATCTATTTTTTTTCCCCCCTTCACTTGGGCATGAAGAAATTGAAAGAAGCAGTGAATTGAATAGCTGAAATATAGAATTATTTAATTACAGGAGTGACAATCTTCAGGATATCTACCGTAGTTTTGGGTAAGTATAAACAGTATTGGCTTATAAAGCGAGCTTTGATCACATTTAATTTTACCTTGGGTTCTCAACAAAGGGTGGGGGGGGGGGGGGGTTGGGGGTTGGTATTTAGGGTTATTAGGGGGGGGGATAAATGGAGCCATAAAGTGTGATAACGTTTGAGTTTTACTGTCTTGGGAAAGGGAAGGGGAGGATATTATGAAAAAGGTGACAGGGGGAATGGAGCAAAACAGGGTGAAACCCTGCACTATACGATGTATAATGTTGGTGGGTGCTTGCACCAAATTTTTTGGGACGAAGTGATTATTAGCGCAGCACAAGAGTGCAAAATTGGGCTCAAAACCGAGCCCTGTGGCACTCCACTTTTCACTTCACACCACTCAGAGTACTCCTTATAAGTAGAAGTAAGAATGGCTATGACAAATCTCAGAGAAAAACAATATATATAGGGGGGGGGGGGGGGGTGTGGAAGGAGACAAAGGAAGTTGCAATGAAAAAAAGTATTAATATGATTAATGAAGCTCAATGTACGGTGGTAGAGTACGTGAGTTTGATGCGCGCAGACTCGAAGACTTCTACCACTTTATCTTGATCTCTAAAAAGGATACAAAGATTGCCTTTATTTGGTACTTAAGATTGGGTTTAGGTTTTGGACTTTTCAGATTTTAGCAGGTGAGAGAAAACTACCGCCTGGTCAAATCGAACATGCTAATCAGACAATGTTAGTCAGGGTCAGATGAAACATACGGATCAATACCCCAGTCATTTCCATGTACTTCTCTACGGAAACGGGCTGTTCCATGGCAGTCTGACTAAGGAGTTGGTGATCGACGTGATTCCAGTAGCAGTTGAAGTCAAGCACAATAGCCCGGAGAACCCCAGTCCACCTTCATCAGCTCGCTCTAGATGTGGGAAAAGCTAATGCGATTTCCCGCTTATCGCTCTTTTCACAGCGCAGCACAGAGCAAACTAACTTATCGTTGGCTTTCAACAACAACATCAACAATATCAACAAAAACAACATCAACAACAACAATATGTCAGCATCTGTATACATGGCACAGAGTAGCAGGTTGACAAACGGGTTAAATACCAGCTTCCTGCCTACCTTGACTTTCCACCTGTTATATATTCTAGTTGCTTCTGCACTGACATAATCAGTAAATATAATATAACCCGTGACGTTAGTCTGCCCCAACAGACAGTGGGCTACACCAAGTAACATATGCGTTGTGACCGAATTCCAGAGCTGGGAACACAGAGAAACGAAGTGCTTTGTACTGTGTTTTGCACGTCACAGCCCAGTGCATCCTGCTTCAGCACTTATTTGAATAGGTTTACGTACTTAATAGGGGCAATAAACTCGACCTGATAGCCCCTCGCTGGATAAAGGACGTCAGAAACCTAAACCAGCAAGTTAAAAAGATTCCAGAACGTTAAGATGGTGTGAACAAAAGTAATATGGTTTTATTCAAATAATTGAGTGTTTCAACCGATATGATTCACCAGTATGTTGTTTGGGTGGGAGTCTTATCATTCCATAACACATGACATATTTGTTCCAGTGAAGTATAGGGCCACAGCTGGTCTATTTACAGAAGCCTGTTGATATGGATTATCAGTGAGTTTTTCAATAACATTGCTTTGACATGATTTATTTTGCGTCACATGCACAATCCTTATTAGTTTCCTTTTACGAAACACTTGGAAGGTTATAGTGACCCGATTCTGTTCAGTTCTGGTCAGGTCATCCGTAACCGGTGAGGTCGTTGGGTCATACATGAAGACATACTCACAACCCCGCGCTTCTCTTCTGTCAGCGGCCGCTACCTGTGCCTCTTCTGGTCGGAGATTGGTCCATTCCTTTATGTTGTCCGCCCCCTCCCTTTTAGACCGGCTTCTTTGTCGTCCGCATTGCACTTTCCATGGAGGATCGTATTTGCAAGACCTCGATATGTGAGCGTACCAAACGAGTTTTTTTCTTTTGACAGTTGCCAAGAGGTCTTCAAAAGGCCTTATTGCTGTTGTAATTCTATCTCGAATTTCCTCATTTGTAACTCGATCTTTGTACGTGACGTTTAAAAGTCTTCGGAAACATCTCATCTCCAAGGTCTGTATCCTTCGTGGAAGGACAGCTATAACTGTCTATGTCTCACAAGGATAGAGGAGTATTGACAGCACCAATGTACGCATTAATCTGATTTTTGTGCATAGTGCTAACCGTTTATCTTGCCAAATTTTGTTACGCCGTGCAAGCGCCGCTATTGTCTGTGCTATTATGGCCAATACCTCACATTTTGATCTTTCATCACTGACAATCGAATCCAGATATTTAAAACGGTCAACCACTTCGAGTTCCTGGCCATTAGCTTTTATCCTGCTGTTGAAGCCCTCGGTGTTTTTGGTCATTAATTTTGTTTTTCCATCGTTTATCTCCATACCATAGTCCAGAGCTGTTTCATCGAGCCTTCTGACCCATTCCTGGAGTTCTGCTTCTGAACCCACCAACCCGTCGATGTCATCTGCAAAACAAAGGTTGGTAATCGTTCGGCCTCCTATCTTGACAGTACCAACGTGACCTCCAAGTGCCTCACTCATAATTCCCTCAAGAAATATATTGAAAAGAGTTGGAGAGAGTGTACACCCCTGTCTTACACCAACTGATGTGCGAAACCAGTCCTCTCGCCTACCATTTACAAGAACTGCACTAGACGCCTTGTCATACAGGTGTTCAATGACCTTTATAATATTTCCCTTGATTTTATACATCCTCATGGTTGCCCATGGCGCTTTATGCCATACCCTATCAAATGCCTTCTTAAAATCAACAAACACATGATACAGTTTTTGCTGCTGTTCTAGATATTTCTCGCTTAGCAGCCTTAAATGAAATATCTGTTCTATAGTGCTTCTTCCTTGTCTGAACCCTGCTTGCTCCTCGGCGATGATATTCTCTGCTTGGGGTTTGAATCGGTCGAGGATTAATCTAAGCATGACCATGCTAGGGTGGCTGATGAGGCTTATTGTTCTGTATTTTTGGCACAGCTTTAAGTTTCAAGACTTATGTAACGGTATAACCATTGATTTTTTCCATAAGTCCGGCCAGTTTCCTGTCCCCCATATTTTGTTGCAGATGTATGTCAGGCCTTCCACCACTACCTCTCCACCTGCCTATAAGAGATCTGCTGGTATATTGTCCACGCCTGCCGCCTTCCCTCCTCTCAATGTCTTTACCGCTGCAGCTACTTCTTCCTTCGTTATCAGTTGATTATCCTCTAAAGTTGTTGGTGTTGGAGGGATTGTTTTCTCAGGTTCATTCCGTCCCTCATAGTTGTATAACTCGGAACAGTACTCTGTCCATCGTACATGTACGTCATTGTCCTCAATAAGGCACTTGCTGCTTTTATCATGGATCATAAAGTTCCTGCCTTGTCTTGGTGTTACCAGTTCTTTGACCACCTTGTATGCTCCTTTAGCGTCCTGGTACACACTCGAGTTAATGGTTACTTTAATTAGCTAGTTAGTTAGTTAGATAGTGTCACAGTGTATGTTTCTCTCTCTCTCGCTATCTCTCTCTCTCGCTCATTCTATTTCTCTCTCGCTCTCTTTCTCTCTCTCGCTTTCTCTCTTACTCGCTCTCTCGTTCTTTTTCTCTCTCTCGCTCTTTCTCTCTCTCTCTCTCTCTCTCTCTCTCTCTCTCTGTCCTCACTCTTTCTCTCTCTATTCCTCTCCCCATAACGTTGGTCATCATCCCCAACACAACGCATAAACCACTAATATCCTAATAGACTCTTATATTCCAACACTAAGGCAAAATCGAACGTGTACGAGTAGTGGTCACTAAACAAACAGACAAGCGAACACAACCAACAGACCGTTACAGGAATCTTGGTATTTATATAACAGATTCTTTTAACGTCTTGTTTGTTTTCAATATATTTTGCTTCAATCCACAACAATAAAAGAACTAGTCAGATTTAAAAATAAAACGACGTATGCCAGCAGGCCTTAGATTTATATTCTCACCGAAATGCATTACTGCCTACCCTTCGCCCACGTAAAGGTGATAGAGAAATGAGTTGCAGACAAATATTTTAATGTAGACGTTTCTTCCATTCAGTCTTCTCTCCTCGAGTGGTTTCCAGTTCTCTGTTTGTGAGACAGAAATAAGAATATGATCCCTGCCACACTGAGATAATGTTATAAAAAGCGAGCAGCCTGTCGGGCTTATCCTTTACTTACAGGCCCAATATTAAGATCGATAAAGGAAAGCACAACTCTCACCGGAGGCGGTAGACATGCGATTCCGTTCTCCCAATACTCTGACACACAAAGCTTTGGATTCTTCAAATATTTAACGTTAGAAGGTAAGCCTTGCATTAAAGAATTTCAATAAGAAAGTAGTTTCAGCCCTTTATCTATCTCCAGATTAAAGTAATTCTGTTCTTGGTACTAGAACATTCATTCAGATAATTTTACAACTTTGGAAAAATCTTTAATGTTAAGGACCACCTGAAAGGAAGACATTTACGAGACTGTGACAGTAAACTTTTCAGATGTTTGAATGACAGAAGGTTTGCATTCATGGATAAGCTAGTCACTTGGCTTGAAGGATGGGATAAGATGAAGTTCAAGGCTAGTCAAGGATGTTTGTCGTTAGAAACTCTCAAACATACCATCATTTCTTTACAGTTTCTGATAAAGTTCTTGCTAGGTACAGAAAATGTTACCTATGTGTTACCAGGTAAATTCCAAAATGACAGCTTGGAGTTCAGATTTTTCAAGTATCGACAACTATCATTAAGAAACTATAACATTTCTGTTCGTCAGATTATGGAGTCTGAGAAGACGCTAAAATTGATCAGTCTCCTTCATCTGAATTCTTCAAGGTGTGGACAGTTCAGCCTGAAGGATTTCATGACTGACTGGGAGGAAGATAAGGCATCAGAAGATGTAACAAGTGGAATGAATGATTTTCCATCATTGTTGGATGAATGTATTGATATTGACTTGAATGAGAGAGATAAAACCATAATTGTATTTATTGGAGGCTACATTTCTTATAAAGTTTGCAGAAATGTGACTTGTAATCTGTGCACCTCTGCACTGTGTGTGGACAAATGCAAGCCGATTGAGCAAGGATCAGAATATGGCCTTTATTTGTGATATCTGAAAGATATTGACAGGGGCGGTCTGAAATCGCTATCACAGTTTGTTCCTGTTTAGAATACTCCACATTTTGTTTACAATCAGTTTACTTGTTCTCCAATTTCATTTGCACCACACACATTTATGTGCCTCCAATATATCTTGTAATGTATTCGCTGATTCCCCCTCTACCACCTCCTGTTGCATAGCATTCCATGTAATAACCAATCTCTGACTATACAAGTGTTTCCTAATGTCCAACCTGGATCTGTCTTTAAAAAAATTTACACAGATTGATTTTATCCATGCACGTTGTCAATCTAAATCAAATTACATCCGAATTTTATTACTCTGCAACGCACTCCCACGTGTTGTTTTATTGTTTATGCTCACTTTTTGCTGAATCATCCGCATATTTAATATTATTTATTGCAACTAAATATAAATTCTGCACATATTACAAAACATATCAAATAAAATGCACAGTTGTTATCGATTACTTGAAGATGGCCATGTGTGGTTGCGGTTGCGTGTATAATCAACGAGGGGTAGTGAAACAACACTGGGAGTAACAACTGTACAGTAGTAATACATCTTAATAGCAGCTGATGTCAGATGTGAAGTAAACCAGTTAACAGGTGAGAGCAACTAACTATGAACACTGATTGCAAAACCTTAAAACAAGAGACGTAACTTGTCTAGACCATTACTGAGTTCTTTCCCATTTAGTATAAGGCCTGTAGTAATAAAGGAAGCAATGGCTTATCCCTCTGAGGTAGAAGACTTTCCAACTGATGAATTTTAACTCCCAACCATTCACACAAAACAAAATTCTGACTAGTTTGGAGAAAGGATCAGTTCTTAAAAGAAAACCCTAGTAGCAATAACCCAAATGTGATACAGGAATACATGGGTGGGAAAGCGGATTGTCGCGCGGCTTGGATGTCGGTCTTGATCACTGTGGCATATGTTAAAACCATCGGTACCGCATAGATTGTTTTCTATTACAGGTAAAATAAAAAGCTGGCCTGTACAGTGCGTGGTGGCTAAAGGTCAAGTGGAGATTTTGTCTCATTCCTGTAAATCATGCCCGTTAATCTTAACAATGACAATAAGACAGACAGATTGTAAACCGAACTGGCAAGCACTAGCCCACCGTATCACCAGATGAACAGATGTATAGAAAGAATAGCGGAGGGAAAGACATGTTTACCTGGTGATCCTGAAGATTGAGAGTAGAAGCAGAGAAAGCTGCAACATGAAAAGGTCCGTCCTCTTTTCAAATAATCCCCTTTTATTTCCTCATAAATCAGGCTGTCCATCTCATAATTCTCTCGTCGTCACATAATGTATCTTACAATTGGGCTGGCAAGGGCTATGCAGTCACTGTGCTCATCTCGTGGAGCCAGCAGACTTGCAAAACATGTTTCACTGTTTGTTTGGTCTTCTCATGTGGGTACATGTCTGTGTGTCAAATTTTGTATTTGTTGAACAGATGACTTTTCAGTCTGCATGGACCTGTTCGCAGTCTGAATATTTTCACTTGATCTTTTCTTGGCAAAAAGTAGATCCTTCTGCTATATCACTTCCTGGATGTTCTCTATACCACTTGTCTTTCAAGTTAAATGGTATCATTGTCTTCCTCCCTTCCTATGTAGCTCTGTCACCAGTTTGGAGTTTGCCTTCTCCATCTGTCACCAGTTTGGGCTTTGCCTTCTCCATCTGTCACCAGTTTGGGGTTTGCCTTCTCCATCTGTCGCCAGTTTGGGGTTTGCCTTCTCCATCTGTCACCAGTTTGTGGTTTGCCTTCTCCATCTGTCGCCAGTTTGGGGTTTGCCTTCTCCATCTGTCACCAGTTTGGGGTTCGCCTTCTCCGTCTGTCGCCAGTTTGGGGTTTGCCTTCTCCATCTGTCGCCAGTTTGTGGTTTGCCTTCTCCATCTGTTGCCAGTTTGGGGTTTGCCTTCTCCATCTGTCGCCAGTTTGGGGTTTGCCTTCTCCATCTGTCGTCAGTTTGGGGTTCGCCTTCTCCATCTGTCGCCAGTTTGGGGTTCGCCTTCTCCATCTGTCGCCAGTTTGGGGTTTGCCTTCTCCATTTGTCGCCAGTTTGGGGTTTGCCTTCTCCATCTGTCGCCAGTTTGGGGTTTGCCTTCTCCATCTGTCGCCAGTTTGGAGTTTGCCTTCTCCATCTGTCGCCAGTTTGGGGTTTGCCTTCTCCATCTGTCGCCAGTTTGGGGGTTGTCACCTACCTCTGTTGTCAGTTTGGGGTTTACCACCAACCGCTATTGTCAGTTCGGGTTTAATACCTCCCTCTGTTGTCAGTTTGGCGTTTACCATCAACCTCTGTAGTCAGTTATGGGTTTGCCACCAACCGCTGTTGTCAGTTTGGGGTTTGCCATCAATTGCTGTTGTCAGTTTATCTGCCTCATGATTTCCGTGTACCTTACAGCGACAGGTTTATGTCATTATTAAGGGGAGCTCTAATACGGTCAGGTACAACATACTGACCAGGATGTCGTGTCAGGGTTAGGTACAATATACTGACCAGGATATCGTGTCAGGGTCAGGCACAATATACTGACTAAGACCACTATCTCTCTTCATTGTAGCGTTCTGGGGAAAAAGGCTGTTTTCAAGGCAGTCTCGTTGACGAGATGTGGATCGACATTGTCCCCGTAGTAGTGAGTGTCAAACAGATGACGTCAAGCATACTACAACCGCCTGGAGGACCACGGTCTGCCTTCATCAGCACGTTCGGGTTGTGAGGAAAGCTATTACAACCCTCCACCCATCACCATTTTCATGGCGCACAAAAGAGTAAACTTACTCACTGAGGGTATTAAACAACAACAACAACAACAACAGCAACAACAACACCAGCAACAACAACAACAGCAACAACAACAACAGCGACAATGTCACTTTCTGAGTATTCTTGATTCCTAAGACATGATGGGTTGTCTACCTTGTCGTTTCTGTCTCACAGAGAACTGCGGAAACCACTCGAGTAGAGCAGGTTGTATGGAAGAACCGCCCACATTAAAAACGTTGTTACGGTTACTCACTTCTCTCCCCCATCTCGAAGTGGACAAAGTGTACGCAGGAAAGCATTTTACTGAGCCTATAAATGTGGCCTGCAGGCATTCGCGCTATCCTTCTGCAGCCGGTTGATAAATGGTCGGATAAATAAAGGTAATGATAGTCCCAGCTGACACTGCTATTGGGGATGATGTGTTAGAGACTTTAGGTCTGTTTTTTTATGGAGAAGGTGGGAGGGATGGGGGGAGGGGGGAGGTAGCAGGTGAGGGTGGAAAGGGTTTGCAAGTCCCCTTCCTCACTGCGTTCCCTTCCCTAATAAAACGTAATCTATCCATTTACAATTGGAGTACATCGATAACGGGACTCGAAAGCAGTGACTAAATATACACACACACAAATATGTATATATGTAGTTGTCGTTTTGCCTATTTCTTCCAAATACGAGCGCTTGAGTAGCCGTGTGGTAGAGTATTCGATTCGCATATCAAATGTACTGCTAATACATGTACATAAGTCAATCGCCATGGACGATAACCGCCAACATGATCCCGTATCATATAATATCACTTTGACTGTTTGTGAGAATGGGACTGGTCAGGACAAATTTTCTGTTGCATAACTAGCAGATATGATTTGCAGCTGGAACTAGTATTCCCACTGTTCAACACCTTCAAATCGCGTGTCTATCTTGGACTGCCCGACAACAGAGGCTTTCATTAGCTGCAACGCCCTTCTCGACAGCGCCTTTCCGAGTTGAGAAATGTTTGGCCGTGTTTACCCAGAAGGCAGTTTCAGTTTGACAACATTTATGTTTGTGTAAAAGTTCTGCCGGAAATAGGTACGCGGGGTTAAACAATTATTTTAAAACTCAACTATTATTCAGTTAGAGCCTCACAACATGTAACTCAAAGTGAAGCGGGTTGCCTAGTTGGCAGTCAGCTGACTTGCTATAGACTGCGATTACATCGCGTCAGGGTTCGAGTTCACGAACGGGCAGAAGAACAAAATTTAGACCGTGGTTCGTGTCTTGTACCACCGCTCCTCCAGCCGACCCAACTGTAAATGGATATCTGACGCATGAGTTGGGGAATGTCAGAACAGCAAGGAATGGAACTGGCCACCCCACCTAACTCAGGCTGCGGCTTAGTACATGAAAGTTATTTTCATACCAGAGGGCATTTTTTGCCATAAGACTGATCTTTAAATTCAAAATTGGGTCGTCACAACCTGTAGTGTATAAGGACGAATGGGTGTTTGGTTTCTACCAGACATGACTAGAGGAACATGATAGCCACAGACCGCTAGCTCTGCAGTTTGTACGTCCTGCACACACGGACACATATCGTCAACTCAATTTAAGAATACATTTTAAGGCGACGAGTGAATCTTGAAACGGACAGTCACGTTTATGTAGGAAATAGATGTAAGAGCGATTGATATAGAAAAGCAGTTGGTGGTAAGTGGTTGGTGACGCGTGACGCGTGAGGGGGAGTCACGTGTATGTAGAAAATAGATGTGAAAGCGATTGACGAAGAAGACATTTGCTATTCACAACCGAACATGTCAATTTGGGCCACCAAGCAGCACATACTTAGACGGTTTTATCTTGAGCACTTTGTTAACGTTCTCTACAATCCTGTGTTTTGTAACTTGGACAAATACATACCTTGTTACTGCTATTTATGTATGTCCTATACTGTCTCATTCATGTTCAGTTGAACCACTTAATCGAGGATGAGCTATATATATATATATATATAGACACACACTCAGTAAGGTATGGAGACATTTGTTCATCTACTTTGACAGGCAGACATATATGAACGAAAGGACGGACGGGCGGATAGACAAACAGCAAATGAATAAATTGACTGATTATTGTTCCATATGAATTTTTCTCGCGATGTTCACACATTAATTAACATCTGCCAGCCAAAACTAAACATCGTTGTCCAGTACTTCACTGATGTCTTCGACACACTTTTGTCACCATACACAGCCTGCATTCTGCGAAGAATGTCAACTGGTCGACATCCTTCAGCTGTTAGAAACCGAATCACAGCTCGCTGATCAACTCTGGACGAATTCCATATCACATCCGCCATGTTTTCAACGGTCTGTTGAGGAAACTATGAGTAGGAGGATAACAATGGTCTGTCAAGGAAGCTATGAGTGGCAGAGTAATGAAATTTTGCAAACTTGACGGTTGGTATGTGCTGTTAATACCAAAAATGACGCCAATATGCGCATCGTACGTATGCTTACTTGGGTCAGTTAAGTCCATTTTCATTTGAACACGCCTGATATGTATATAATGGTGAGATCTGTGAAACAGAATTATTGGAACGAGCCAGGCACACTCTTGTGGTGAAGAGGGGAAAGGGTAGGAAAGAGGTTGGGTTTGAACAGGCCATACATTAAGAAAACCGACTTATAACATTAAAAGATGTCTATTCTGGAATTACTACAGCGGGAAAATTGTATGAATTCCAAAATACAAATGGAGCCGAGAGCTCAGGCATGCATTCATAAGATGACGAAGAGGTGAGGGAGTTCAAACGGATGGCACAAAAACAAGGGGTATCTAGAACGCATTTGTTAAAGACATGGGCTCAACAGGGTGGTGAGAGGATTGTATGAATATATGTAAGTTAACCCAGTTCCACTGGGTTCCAAAAGAATAAAGGACCATTCAGGTGTGAAGCCAGCTCGCTAACCACTGCACTACGCGGCTCCTTCATATGTAAGTATATGTGTGTAAATGTATAAAGCGGTTCGCTGCTGCTTGTTACAACTTTGGCTTGAGCATTAAAGTACAGAAAGCAGAGGTTGTCTACCAAACAGCTCTAGATAAACACATACACACCCTTTTATTGACAGTGAGAGGAATTTGAAGAGGTGTAAACATGTGTCTACTTTGAAAACACGATTTTGAGATATGGGACTCTTGTTGACAACAAATAGAGTATCAAGGGCAGCACAACTTTTGGTAGAAAGCGCTCGACATCGTCGAAACGTCGAGGAATCATCATAGAGACTAACCTGAAGGTCTACAGTTTCTCCCGACACTACATGTAGGAGAGCTAGACTGTATACTCTGAAGACGCAAAGAAGTTAAATCAGTTCAACCTAACGTGTTTTAGGCGCATACACCATATTCGAGGTAGAACTATTGTAACCGATTCTGACCTAACTTTTAGTGACCCTTGCCATTTGGACCAAATTGTTTTATAAAACAGACCTATCCGCTTGTCATCTAGTAGACGATCATTTCACCTTTCCTATTACCCTGTCGTATAGCCAACTTCACCTCAATTATTTAACTTTTCACATGAAAACAAAGGAACAGTTGAAAACTGATTCTTTCATAATACAAACATGGTTAATCATTTATTGCATAATCTAGTCATTCACGCCATTTAACTTCTAATCTAAAAATGACTAAAGTCTCTTATCAGAAGGTGTCAGTAACTAACTGGATGATTGTCTCTGAACTAATTTCTGGCTCGTTCCGAAGCCCTATAATGTCGTTATTCTTCATAACAATTGCAACTAACTATCCATGTGTGGTTCTCGTAGCTGGTGGTGTGCCTGGCCTCTGGCAGACTGCAACTACCGTCCGTTTATTCTCCTCTGTGGAACCAAAGATCTCTCGCACGTGTTTTGGAAACGTGTTCCCTGTGGGTCTAGGCTCCGGACCTAGTACTTCTGGGATGTGGTCCCTGGTGTCTATCTTGCACCTTAGTTTTTGTCATTGGGCTCTGGCCGATCCCTCTAATTAATATAATACGGACAGCATGCAAGACAATCTACGAGGCAGACCTTTAGGCGTCTTGGCCTACAGCTTACGTACTTCTGACATAAACAGTTCCGTACTTACTGGAGCCCAAACTACATCTTCGTCCCAGGGCGACTAGTGCGCTGCATTGAGCTTACCGCAAGTCTGCACGGCGTAAGTATTTGTTTGGCTAAACTAAAGTTATTACTGCTTAAAGTTTATACTGCAAACTTAAGCCTTCAGATCGACTTTCCAAACAGTTTGCTGGGATCAATCTACTTTCCTTTTCATCAGGCAATAAGTTACAAAACATATGAAACTCACAGTATGACCTCCAGGACAACTTTGTTTGCAATGACTTGTGCTTCAGCTTTTTCCGGTCTCCCATGCTCCTTCCCGAGCTTCGCCTGTCAAAGATGACCGGCTGTCACGTTGGACGTCTGCCACCATCCTGTTGATCAGCTCATAGCTCGTGTCACCGTTTGGCTTGTACTGCCTGTCAATATGCCAAGTTCCTCATTTCTGGAGCATTTACCAACTTTACACTAAATATTTTGTCGTTAAATCCCAGGCAGCTCTACCGCTACCAATCAAACCCGTGTCACCAAGACATTATATCCTTTGCGGTTCTTAACCCTCACCAAACTAATTACCAATCTAACTAGAAAGTTAGGAAGAATTCAAAGATTTAACATGTAGCCACGTGTTAAATTAACGAGCTAAACTTTAGACATTAACCTCCCGAAAATAACGAAAGTAAATTCTGACTATTAGACTTTCCCATAACCCGATTTTCAGACAAAGAAAATCCAGGCCGGCTTTGTAAAAATGCCCAATGCACATTTACCTATGTCTGAACTCTCCGACGTGATGTCTTTCTGATCAGCTAAAATTAGCTTCCCTATTTCTAAGTAACCGTTAGCCTTCAGTGAAAAGACTGAATTTGGTTCGAGCCTATGATTGGGAGCTTGTCAAGGTCCCTGTATCCCACACAAGACTGAGTGCCACATCTATCATATAGCTCAATTGCCACGTACTTGACACTGTCACACCATATTACATACAGGGAGATTCTGTCCTGCGCTAGCATGTCCACCACTTATGCATTTTTGCAGAAACCTCAACTGAGATGGGCTGATCATCTTGCTCAGGTGTGAAGTGAACGGCTCCCAAGGTAGTTTCTGTACGACGAGAAGAGTGAAGGAAGGCGAACTCGGGGAATTTAACAAAAACAATTCAAAGACAGCTAGAAGTAAAATATGAAGTGCTGTCAAATTGACACTACCACATGGGAAGACCTTGCCCAAAATCGTTCAGCCTTGTACAGCGTGGTCAAATATGGCGTGAGACTCCGTTTACATGTAGCCTGGGATAAGAACGATCAGAGAGTCTAGAGCACAGGGTTACAAGTGCCAGCTGCGGATTAAGTTTGCCAGTCACACAATACAACTTTCCGTGCTCACATTTGCCAGTCCAATCACACGGGCACCCACATTCTCAAGGATGTAATACACCTGATGATATTGACGATCCTCATCGACGACGATGGACAGTATCATTATTACATACACACACACACACACACACACATACACAGAGAGAGAGAGAGAGACAAGATAACGGGCTTAAAAATATTTCCCGATCATTCTTGTTGGTCAAACGGGGAATGTGTTATAAAATAATCTTTTGAATACGTGGCTGCACCATCCTAATCTGTCACTACACGTAATAGGAAGTTACAGTTCCGTCTTTCGTGTGGACTTTGCCATGCTTGTACATGCTTCACTGACATACATATCAGAATGCTCTTAAACACACATTCCTGATGTAGGGTTTCCCGTTGTCCTTCAGTTTGAATGTATTTCCTCGTTCTTTAAGTCGATTTGAATATCTATATAGTTGGTTCGGTCATCTTATAAGAATAGGGTTTGATCGACTCCAACTGCACGCTTATGACAGAAAAGGTTCGCCTTCAGGGTAAGAGGGAGATTCTATGATAGATGGATGGATGACACAGAATAATCTTTCAACGACACGAGCTTACAATGACGGACGCAACACATTTGGCCCAAAAACGACTACTTAAACTTAACACGTCTCCCACCAACACAAGTGGATGAACTTAATTCTCTCTGTGTGCTGTCTTGCATCTTTGTACATGACTATTCCGCTCAATTTCGTATGACTTTCAAATACCTCAGGACATGAAAGATGCCTACATTGTCCACTTGTATAAGCGAAAAGCAATCGCCCTAATGCGATAATCACAGAGGAATTTCCCTCTTATGTCAATCGCGTGTAACAATCTGACCCGAGGCTGGCCCAATCTCATTAGTAGTCAATGTTAGAAGAAAACCATCCAACTCGGCCTACAAAAACGGTGTGCGGAAAAAATTTTTCGAAGTCCCGTATGTTGGTGGAAATGGTAAACACGCCAGAGATTTCTCATTATTGTTTTGTATAACTCTCGACCTTGCACACCATCGAATGCATACCCCACCCCCTTACCCCCCCCCCCACTCCAGTTTCTGTCCGGGGTAGGAAGGGAACCCACGTGACCCCTAGCACTATTAGCTGGAATCCCCAAAATCTGAACACTCGGAGAAGCTGATTAATAATAAAGATAACAAAAATAAGACAACAACAACCTGAAACCAACACTCGACACCTAACAACAACACTCGACACCTAACAACAACACTCGACACCTAACAACAACACTCGGCACTTAACAACAACACTCGACTATCACTCTGCTCGAAAATATGTCGCCGCTGATTCCCTTTGTCTGACATCGTGCGTATAAGTACGTAAGCACCCGTTTCTGTATGTACTATGATATTAGTTGTCAGTAGTACCCCAAGTGCTCCACCGGGTTCTTTGTGTATGACAAGAATAGCACCTCTGCCTCACAGAGAACATGTTGTAAGAGGTGACTAACTTTTTGACATGGCATAACACCGGCCATGGTAGGTGGTTTGTTTAGAACAAATATTTGGCGCCTAACAGGCTGCGAACTTACTTTGCTCTAGTGTTAGAGTCCATTAAGATGGTCTCGCACATCGGTTAGCCACCCTCCGCGATACTTGTCCCAACGCAGCTGAGTAAAAAGCTGCTCGAGTCTAGCCCGCTAAGCAGGAAACTCTACTCATGGCTACATCCAGCTCATACCAGAGCTCGGACCTGCTCAGGAGCATCCGCCCATGTAGAAGTACAGGTCAATTAAGAACTAAAAACTAGGATAGTTCCAATTTCCACGAGGTCCTTGATCAGTTTTCTTCGTCTATATATGTTTGGCGTCTTTTCATTTGCAGAATAATATCATCAGCCTGGTTTCTGTACATCCATTATAATATTCAAGCTTTAGGTGACTGCATCGCATTAAGAATTTTCCATATTCATTTTACGACTCTGGACTCTATTGTCAGCCATTACCTCGTTGAGGTGAGGGATAACCCAAAAAAACATTTGGGTTCCGCCCCCTTTATCAACATTAGCATTCACTGTCAGGGTTGCACATTAATGCGCCCCCCCCCCATTTCCACCCCTCCCCCTACTTTCAGTTTGACATCAATACGAATAAATCCGACTGGACCAATCACCCAAAAAAAATAAAAAATTATTGCGATTTAAAATTAATAAGACGTGACCGTTATATTGAAGACACATATGGACTTTTAATAGTTCTACCATTTCGACTGGTTTACAGTGATTCTCATGCCGTGCACGAAGTGCCCTATACTTTATTGATGCAGAAATGGGGAAGCTGCAAGGTCTGGGAATTGTAAAGAAGTAGTGATAAGTAATTTTCCGCTAGGAAAATTTATACAGCAATTCTTTGTCTATTTGCTCTTACGTCTATTTACTCTTACGTCTATTTACTCTTACGTCAGATTTTAAATATATTCTTTTTTAGATAACCTCTTTTGGCCTTACGTTCACATGCATTCCGTTCACGTCTGACAACGATCTAAATCCATTTTCATAAGTATGCACTTCGACTCAGACCACGACAATAGAAAAATGTTCATTCAATCCTTCAAAAGAAGTTGTTCAATATGCATCCTTCACAAAATTGTTGTCACTTGTGCTTATCCATATGTTATTAATACATGTACTGATTTTTGTATGGCCTAAACGCATTTGCAAGCTAGATAGAAGTTATGCTTTGACTCTCGTCCATTTGTAATTTCGTCCGAGCTTTGGTTCCTAACTATGTGTAACAGCAAGATATGATTATCATACCTAGCAATAGAAAAGAAAGCGGAATACTATAAATGACTAGACTCCAGAATTATACCAGGGTCTTTCCAAGTTCAATGATAATCGCCTCTGCGATATTTGTAGTTGCTAAATTGCTAGTCTTGTGAATATATATATAACAGATAATTACGTTCTGTATCTTGAGTCTCAACTTCCACGACAAATTTGGACTATGCATAATTAAATGTACCATTTGGTTTAAAATATTCCTGTATCGAAGACACGTTTTGCAGACCACGTCAATTTCCATCGAGGACTTCGGACTTAGTACTCGGAGAATCATCCTTGTGGCGTCATCCCTGTACGCCCTGCGCAGAGTCTGGATCCAGGCAGTCTGGAAGCCAAGATGTGTCTCTATAAATCTTATATCACCTCAATCCTTTTGTCGTCGTCATCAAAACCTAGGCGGTCTTACAGGGAAATCAGAAACGGTTTGAGACCTTCTACATGCGCAACCAACGACGCATCCTTGACGTCTGCTTGCAGAACCTGGCCGCCAACACAAGGATCGTCCTTATTTTTAATCAGTAGATGCTTGGGGGTAGGGACGACACTCATATTATGCTGTGAAAGTACATCTACATCAATTATAATTGTTGTCAACTATTCCATCAGTCAAAACCCAGAAGAGTCGTTGTACAGTGGGTTCCATTCCACTGTAACATGCCAATGTAACGAGGAGGCAGACATATTGTGGTGAAAGAAAGTGGAAGGTTACCACAACCAGATTCTGGTGTGACCTACTGCCGAAGACGCATGGGTCGGACCAAAAGGTGCAAATATCGCAGTCAAGCTGTAACCTAACGACACAACGCATTCCGTTCTCCGGACTACATCCTGCTGCTTCAAAGCCCCGTACAGAGCTTGGTAGCGGGAGATTGACAACGAAAGTAGTGTAGAGAAGAAATAGTGTGACCTACGAAGAGTCCAAAAGGTTCATTAGTTCCAGATACATGAACAAATCGGGAACAGATCCTACTGGTTACACAAATAATGATAATTTTTACCAGTTGAACAGAAGAGAGCAGGTGACGGTCTTCAGGCTCCACACAGACCACAGCAGACTGAGATACTATCTATTCAATAAACTAAAGATAGGTGATACTGACTAATGCACTTGTGGTACAGGGAAAATGATCTATGAACATCTGACATACGAGGACCAGAGAAAGCACATATAGTCAACACTAGACAAGCCCTATGGCAATGTCGACATCCTCATGACGATTGCTGCTTTCTTTGAACAAATTCAAGTCGATGTCTTACAGTGTACGAAAGAGAAGAAGAAGACGACGACGAAGAAGAAGAAGAAGAAGAATTATAATTTTTCAGCAAGTGATCATCGGTTTGTTCAGATATTTCATAATTTGTTTACCTTGTTTTACATCTTCTAAACTTTAAATACACAAAACAGTGAAAGATAAACTGTATGGCATGTCAATCAGCTCAATTGTGCATATTTGCATTAACAGTGAAAGTATTGGGTATTGGAACATGCATAACACAGACATCGATTACACTATAGCGGACGGCGTGGCCTAGTGGTTAAGTGGCACGGCTCACAATCCGAAGGTGCTGGGTTCGATCCCCATCACAGCACCGACCGTTACCCCAGGGAAGGAAACCCTTAGAAAATGCAGGAGGAAGCAGACCCTTACATAAAATGTATGCTGAAGTCGGATGCACTGGGCCGACAGGCGTAACATAAAAACCACAGTGCAACGCACACCGCCTTGGGGAATAGAGAAATAAGGCGAACGCAAAAAAAAAAAAAAAAAAAAAAAATATTACACTGCAAGGGGTAAAAGTCCAATTCGTCTTTGTTATTGCACAAGGGATTCTCTCAGATTCAAAATATAATTTTGCATGCATTTTGGAACCATCTAAGCGCTTGAAGATTCGATGAAAAGTCGGCTCAATGCTTTTGTTCAGTATGATTAGGAACGCAAGCTCGTATTGCAATGCCTTTCTTTGGTTAAGTAGAAAGACAAGCGGAGTGGCGGGAGACAGAATGAGCATACCAGCGGTCAACTTATTGATTTTCTCAGGGCATGGAGGAACACTAGGTCCACTCTGTTACACATTATCACTTTCACATTACCCTCGGTGTCTTTTTCTGCCAGTCATTAAAACACATATGATAGAAAAGACAACCACCAGGGAGACTACACCTACTATCTTGAAGACATGTGCCTTGGAGACCGTCTCTAGCTATCTAGCATCGTATATACGGATGAATCAGCATTCAAATTTATCTTGTTTGCAGAGTATGGTATTCATGTGAAATACCCGGATGGATTCATATACGAGTTGTGTGGTTCAAGCGACGACGAAACCCGTTCAAATGATGAAGCTGAGGCCGAGGCTAAAAAACAGCGGTTGAGATTTTGCACCAACAGTTTGACAAACGAATGAATGCCGATAGACACTGATTTTTAGTTACTTCAGGTCGGTTGAACACAAAAGAGATACTCTTGATGGGGAGGGCGATCAACAACATTAAGAGAGTCCGTAGGACTATCATATCTCATCGCATAAAAGAAATTTCTGCAGAAACCACCACTGCAAGAGCACACAAGCGTTTGTTGCCGCATGATTGCAGAACGATGCCAACTGTAGTAGGTGTCATGTGCTCTAGTTGAAGTGAACAATGAGGATGGGGATGTATTCTATTTTGTTCTGAGCTGGTAGCTCTTGAAAGCTCAATGTCACTGACAAAAGGCACATACTTACCTCAGTT
Source organism: Ariolimax columbianus (assembly GCA_036924085.1). Taxonomy (NCBI): domain Eukaryota; kingdom Metazoa; phylum Mollusca; class Gastropoda; order Stylommatophora; family Arionidae; genus Ariolimax; species Ariolimax columbianus. The sequence goes on along the minus strand of JAVGWX010000003.1, from coordinate 124,107,875 downwards.
GTGCTGATCTAAGCTGGGGGATGCTTGGTGCTTGTATTGTTGGTTGTCGTAGAGACATGTTTTCAAAGGAGGAGAGGGCGATGATATGGATGCAACTGTCAAGTATCCACGAAAGGAGACAGTCCAGTGTGTCGGTGTTCCTAGATTGTCATTTTATGACAGAGACCTTGCAAATCATGTCTCATCATTCATCAGTCAAATTTGCCGGCCCTTCTGTACTGGCGGTATGTCCGGCATTACCCGCTACCTGGGATATAGTAACAGAGGGTACAGAGGTACGGAGTCTACATAGAGTATCCAGACAGAACATCTGATGAGCGTTTTGAGGCCTGTGTGGAGATATGTTCTAATTATGAGGCAGAAATAACAGCATTGTAAGCACCTCTGTACAATTCAGGACTGTATTGATGCTTTCCCATCAAAATCCCAAAGCATCGTAATCGTTACAGACTCATTGTCTGCTCTTCGAGCTCTGGAAGACGATGGTCACTGTAGGCCTGAATTTACCCAAATATCCCTAGATGTCAACCAACTTCTCACATCCCATGAAGTCAGAATAGTTATACAATGGATCCCTGGTCACTCAAATATACCTGTCAGTGACAAGGCAGACAGACTGGCTAAGAAGGGATCAATTCAAGAACAACAATACACACCAACAACCCTACAAACAGTCAAACAACTACTGAAGACTGTGAACAAAGAGGCCTGGCTGAATAGATGGGCAGAAGGAAATACTGAGAGAAAAATCTACAAACATTTGGCCATCCCAAATCCCAAAGACGAAATCAATCTCGTGAAAAGGAGAGACCAAAGCACCATTTTCCGACTTCCCACTCTAAACATACAACTTAACAGCCACTTGAACAGAATCCAACCAGAACATACTTCAGAGTACCGGCTGTGCACACACCCCTATGAAACTGTTAAACATCATCTTTTTGAATGTCCGGCGCTTGCGGGTGTTAGGAAAGAGCTTCTTCCTCCGAGGCCAGACAAGTGGTACACTTTGTACGGAACTAAACAACAGCTTATTTTGATATCGTAACCGCATGGCTCAGGGGTCTCACAATCTCAACGTACCTGGTTTGAATCGCGCCCGTATCAAGTTTAGCAAACACTGGTTATTTTTCTCAGTGATATGGCTCATCCATGTTCTGAAAGTTATGGCAATTTACCGCCCTGCACACCTGCCAAGAAACTTAAGACAGCATAATAGGTTGGCGCATGTAAGAAGCGACGTTCTGAAAATGTCATGCTACTTAATTTATCCTACGAGAGTCTACAAGTGTTTTGCGAACCATTCAATCTGTAACTCATGATATACGCGCTGACCATTCAATCTGTAACTCATGATATACGCGCTGACCATTCAATCTGTAACTCATGTTATACGTGCAGACCATTCAATCTGTAACTCATGATATACGCGCGGACCATTCAATCTGTAACTCATGATATACGCGCGGACCATTCAATCTGTAACTCATGATATACGCGCTGACCATTTGGGCTCATTCTGACAAGAATTAGGAATTATAGACACAGTTTTAAAAACATTGAGATAACTCTAGAACCAACAATGAAACCTTGGTCGAAGACTTTATCAAATAATTTTTATAAACTTCGTAGGTGGAATAATAAATAAGACGACTGCAAATGCTTCAACAATCAGATAACAAGAGAAACTTTTTATCGTGAAATTGTTATTCATTGTCGTCAAACATTTTGACAAAAATCCGTTATGCAAAGACGTCACATCAATGTTTACTCAATGTAACATTAACAACACATTAAACAAATATTTTGACAGGAGGCCAGGACGTCTCGGCAAATCCTCGCCTCCCCCTCCCTTTCTTTACTTAACACCGCCCCCCCCCCCTCATCCTAATTTATGAGTCTGCATTCCACTCATACCAAATCTAAATTAGGCAATGACAGACAGATTTGCAAACTCAATGGAAACCCTTTCCAGTGCCCACAAAGCGTATGTCTACACCAAATACGCGTCATGTCCTCCTGACCTACTTAGTCGTTCTTTCATGACGTCACATAGTGTGCGAGAGATCCACAGTTTGTGATGAAGTCTGACAAAGAGGAAGAAGTAGATTGAAGAAAATATGACGTCATACAACCTTTCCCATTATTCCTCTTCTGTTTGTAAGTATTGCTAATCTATCAAATAATTAATTTAACTATTTGCTGTTTTCTACCAGTGTTAGACTTGGTCCTTATTTGATGCACAAACGTGGAAAATGTTAATTTTTTCTAACGATTAACCTGATCTGACAACACGTATATGGTTGTTGTAGTTAAAATGATTAGGGTAATTATTGTATAAGTCATTTTGTTGCTTTGTCTAATTTTATTGAAGTTATTAAAAATAATGATATTAACTTTTAATCACTAACCAGGCAGTTCATATTAATGTCGTTTTAGTAAATGTAAGTATTTTGTGCGTTCACCAGTCTAATTTACATTACATTTACTTTTCTTTATATAAATATATATATATATATATATATATATATATATATATATATATATATATATATATATATATATATATATACGGTGTGATGTGGTTATGATATTTGTGATTTCATACTGTGGTTTTGGGTGTCCTGTGTGTTTTAGACGAAGTGTAACTAAGGTGCGGGAGGTTGAAAAATGACAAACATTAACAGTCCAAATATGTGAACCCACTCCTAAGCCATCTCTCCAGCTGTCAACGTTTATCTTGTTTCATGTATATTTGTCTCAAGATCTTTTCTGTGTGTAGATTTTGGTCTCTATTTACTTTGGTTTTCAGAACACAGAAATCCGTGTATGTAGCTAGCTATCAGATGGTTTCCTTAATTACACACGAGAAGATAGAAACTTTAATTTGGTTGCAGTAAAAGGATTATTTCTCATCGTGGAGACTTTACCCGAGAGATTACAATTCTGTTCATGGGAAATTCAAAGAATGTTTTTGACCTAGGGGGAAAACGGAGGGTAAGTGACAAAGTGAGCTGTGAAGTGACAGTATGCAATTGTCAGACACGTTTTTTCCCAGTTGTGGTTTATCTGGTAGTTTTGAATAAAACAGTATTTTGTAGCGCAGGATGTAAAAATAGAACAGATACGGCGTTTTTAATTCCCCACACCGAAACTATTAGGTTATTTTCGCCGACTATCTGGGGCTAGTTCGTGATTTCCCGATGGAACTAACTAGAAGTGACCACGTGGTCTAGTGACATTATTACACACTCACGATGTAACGTATATTTGTAAGGCTCCCACTGCCTGGCGGAATGACCTGTTCATAGGAAAAAATTCGGAGGTAATCCCTGAGGAAAAATCCGAACCTGAAGGCAATAAGGCAGTCAAGTGCATGCCATCGATATTCTGAAAACTCCTGTGGCGTTACTGATTCTGTATAGTAGAGTCTAATATCGTTCCCCTGAATTAATTAACTCCACAGAGAAGGGGCCCCTGCTACACGGGCAACAACTAGTTCACCTTAGAAATATGTCCAAGCTTCCACATTGGAGAGGCCATCCAGCCTTACCCTGTGACGCTGACACAACACGTGTTGTATAGAATATCAACCTGACCTGTTGGATTCATGGAACGTTCTTTCTCCTAGGACGGTCTGTCTGATACACTTCAGAAAATAAATAATGTCAGAAAAACAGACGTTATCAAGGATGAATTTCGAATACTACATGTCGACGTTGCTGCACTTGAAGTAAGTCTCTGTGTGGGCCCAGGATCATTAAGTAAAAAGGACTACATATTTTATTTGACAAGAAAAAGACTCCAATGAAAAAAATAGAGTATGGAGTAGGCCTTGCACCATCCTGCTGGTCCTGCAGTAATTGGAGGATACACCGGAATGATAGTTTCATATTACTTGAAAGGGAACGTCGAAGAAGAGGTTTGTTTCAACAAATGTTGTAATTCTGTCCTCGCACAGATGTTGGGCAACAAGATACGTGGCGAGGGATTACCTGCTCTTCTTGATTCTAGGAACCAATATCATCACACAGGGGACATTCCCATAAGTGCTCCGTTCTCCGCCCAAGCAGTCAGTCAAGAGTATCTATGCTCAGAATCCCAGACAGGCATTTATTTCATGTTCTTCTGATCTTTCCAGACATGAAACACTTTCTCCCATCTCCCCTAGTCACTCCCAAATCTGTCATCCTCTGCACATATGCATTTGTCCGACCTTCTGTTTGTTCATCTTTCTGTAGAGTGTCCATAATTGCCCGGGTCAACTCAAACCTATCTCTCGTCATTTCCCCGTCTTTCACAACAGCTCGTCCTGTCGCTGAATCAGCTAATTCGTTGTCACAGACGCCTGTTTGTCCCTGGCAGTTCCTCTAGCACCACCTACGAGCCCGTGTCAACAATGTTATCTTTCGCCGCCCCCTTTTACGAAACTGCTGTCAAATCATTTCTTTTCGTCTGGCGATATCAAAACTCTAATTTGTTTCCTCTGAAAACCCCTGCAGTTTGTTTGGTTATCTTCAAAAGTGAACGAGTTTCCCCGCGGTCGCAAATCTTAACTGGGATTCGTCACATCGGCGCCTCAATGTCAACGTTAGGTGTTCTACTAAGGGTTATGGCGCCATAACTGGCTGCGAGTCTAAATTTCTCTACTGTTTTCGATCATTATGGATGCCGCCAGACCACGGATTTGCCTGGAATTCACACTAGTCGACGACTTACACTTGTGCTCACGGAAACGTGGTGTTGTTTTCCGTCTGGACCTGTTATTTCGTTCTTTTTTTGTGATTTCTTCCATCCGTTTATCCTGGTCTGGACTCCGGCCGAATGGCACTACGCTTATACCTGTGTCGTATTTCACGGGTTAGTTCTGCCGGTTCACCTTCACGAATTTGGCGTGTGGGAATTTTAGATGCTACTATGATGAGCTGAATACAGCTGGGGAGAAATGCCAGACTCACTCACACGCTGAGTGTTGTCCATACGACCTCTTGTGGTTATCGAAAAGGCACGACAAACTGCGTTAGATGCCATCCCACCTTTCTGCCCTGCGGGTTACATGTTTACGGAAAGGCTTCGGTGGTAACCCTGAGGCAAAATCTGCATCCTATGCTATCTCCAGTCGTCTCGATGAATATCTTGCCACTGGCAAAAGGTAGCTTAGGCTCTGTGAGTGAGGTTGACAAAAGGCACAGTTTCTTCCTCACTTTAATCCAAATCACCGCGCAAGTCACCCATTTCAGCGGACACAGCAAGAGATACGAGTGTCCACACGGCTGAACAAAAAAGAGTGGTCTTCATCACTTGTGATGGACAACTATTTATGTCATTAACTCACAATACGCACTATTTCTAAATTTCTGCTTGCTGCCAATTAGTGACTGACTGACTATAGGAAGACGAGGTCTTGAAGTAGCAACTTTCTACTGAGTTTTTAGTTTCCCTTTTCCTTTGGACGTTATCTTTTCACTTCTGCATGAGCTTATATTTGCCCAGTCTGAGCTGAGCCCAGTCTGTTGCATCTTCATTTGGGTCAGTCTGTAGCTGTATTTTCCCAAGGTGTGATATCAATATTCATTGGCTTCATGTCCCGTTTTCATGCGTCTTTGAACCTCACGTAAGTGAACTGATCAACAGCTGGCAATTTGTAGTTGTCGGTGGTGATGGTTGGGGTGGTATCTGCGTCTTGTCTCAGCACAATTGTTTTATTCAGGCTTTTTGTGAGACCAACATTGTTTCGCAAAGGGGAGAGTTTTGGAATTCCTGCTGACTTTGAGGTACGGTTGCTGCATCATCAACAAATAAAAAGTCTATGACAGTTTTGTTCTTGGTTTTTTTCCTTGAATTTCACAAAGTCGGGCCTAGTGTGAAGGCAAATCTCTTGTGCTGCATTACCAAATGCGTGCTTCAGTAGCAGCGCAAAGGAGATTCAGAACAATGTCGGGACCAGAAGGCATTCTTATTTATTACAGTGGATACTGAATGGCTGTGATGCATTACCACCAAACTGTGGACTATTACTTTCATATCCACATGAACGAACACTATTGACTGCAGCAGTTTGTTAGGGCAGTCTATTTTGTAAAGGATTTTAAAGAGCCCATCTCTGTTAACTAAATCAAATTCCTTTGTTAAGTCGATGAAATCGGCATAAAATGGAGTGTTCTGTTCGCGTGACTGTTCTTGAAGCTGCAAGAAAGAAGATCATATCTGACAAGATCGAAATCCGCAATGCGATTCTAGGTACTTGCGCTCATCCAGTTTGTGTAGCCGCAGTAAGGTAACTCTGTCAAGGACTTACCAACAGCACTGAGCAGTGAGATGTATCTATAATTATTACATTTTTCTCGTGTCAATGCGTGGTTTACCTTCAAATCTGGTGTGATGAAACTTTCTTGACTGATTTTACACCAAACAAGTGCATGGGTTATGCCACTGCATTTTGGTAAGAGCATGTGAGGAGCACACATTTCAGAATGATCTCCCAGGAATCAAATCAAGCTGGTTTCAGTGCTTGGGTCGTGGGTGCTTCATGATACCTTACGTTGGGGTTTGATATGAAAATAAAATTTGATTACACGTAGTCTGTGGTAGACACGTAGCTCTGAAAGCCTATGTCAATTTTCATGAATTATGTCGACTTCAAAGTTGTCAAGGTCATGCAGCGTGACCGCTCTAGCATTGACATCTTCCGAATAGAACACGTTTATCCTGACTCGGTATGATTCTAACGATGGTTGATGGAAGCAAAACATCTTAAGCTTCAGGCATGGACTACAAGTTATGGGCTTTTGCACTGACAAGGATGACGGAACCGGCTGTTTAAAGACTGTTTGCCCATGCAGATGCACAAGTACTCAAGCGATGCTTATATTTTACTTCCGACAAAAACAAACATGTGCTGGAGATTGTCAACAGAAAACTGATGTTCAAACCGCTTAACCGCTCGATCCTCAGCACATATACCTTCCTCTTTAATTTTGAAAGTTGCCTCAGGGTTTACTCGTATACATATAGTTACACTTTCATGCAGGTTTGATGGAAATGACGGCATTGCAAGCCGTGAATCCAGCGGCGATCTCTTCATTTGGAAAGGAGAGGCTTTCCGTTAACGATAGTTCGATAGTAACATAAACATGCGTAGCTCAGTTGCTACAAGGTGATATCAACCAAAACAAAACGTAATCATTGTGAGCAGAGCAGAAGAACAGAAGCTATGGGGCTAGCTCCCCGACCTGAAAAGGAATATGGACTTTATTCTGACGACTGGCCTGCAGATGAAGTATACCTAGAACTCTGAACATAGAAGAAAAAGAAGAAGAAGAAGAAGAAACAGAAGAAGAAGAAAAAAAAGAAGAAAAGGGAAAATAGGAAGAAGTCACTTGATCTATTATTGGTGTGGTCATGAAATACAATCAACCCTTTCAGTTTCAGTGGCAATTTATTTTGTCTATTTTCAAAGTTGGTTAACTATTTCCACTTGTGTTGGTTGGTTAGGGAGGAAGTTATTATCACGGCTAAGTAAAGTATCCAGTTAGCTGGGTCTGTTAGGGAGAAAGTTATTATCACGGCTAAGTAAAGTATCCAGTTATCTGGGTCTTTTAAGGAGGAAGTAATTATCACGGCTAAGTAAAGTATCCAGTTATCTGGGTCTGTTAGGGAGGAAGTTATTATCACGGCTAAGTAAGGTATCTAGTTATCTGGGTCTGTTAGGGAGGAAGTTATTATCATGGCTAAGTAGAGTATCCATTTATCTAGGTTTATTAGCGAGAAATTTATAGATGTGGAGTGCGCATTAAGTCCGGGTTCATCTTTCAGGTATTGTCTCACGGATTTAGATAAACTGCAGTGTCCGGTAGTCGTGACGTTTTACAGATAATCATGAAGGAAAGAGTATCCTGCATTGTCATGAGTGCCTGTTGTGTGTGTTTGTGTGTGTGTGTGTGTGTGCCCTCTTCTGTACTGACAAAATTGTGTTCCTGAAGCTGCACCCGGAGAGGTTGGGATAGTGTCCCTGTTTGCATGATTCATAAAACCTTTCCGTCCCATTAGGAGCAATGGCGCCAGCCTGTCTGAGTCCCTTAACAAGATATCAACGCCACCATTCAATAGTAAAAGCCCCTTTCTGTACTGACTGGCTATAGAATGGTAAGACATTGGAGTGCTAAAAAACACTCGACCTTTTTTTTAGTTTTCTTTCTTCTTGCGGTGTTGTCGGTTTACCTCTCTGTGTTGCAAGAGCTTCTCTCCCTCAAGCGTAAGGGGGCCCTTCCTGGTGTATCTCCATTTAGATCGGCCTGCAGCTTCGTCTTCCCATGATGCCAGACGCATGTCCAGGGTCTTCATTTCCCGTTTAGACACATCTTTGAACCTCAACTGTTGTCGGCTGTTCTCTTGCCATTCGCCAACTGTCCAATGATAATGTCGTTGGGAATGCGACCATCTTTTATGTGACGAACGTGACAAAGCCATTGTAGTCTACGCTGGGTAAGGGGAATTAATATACATGCTCGGGACACTGGTGAGAGAATGTATCTTTGCCTTTGTCACTCTGTCCATCAATGTGATTCCAAGAATGGAGTTCAGGTGTTAAACCTATGCTCTTTTTGGCATAGGTTGTCCTAGTCTCTCTGCCATATAGGAACGTGCTGGCGACATATGCATTGTGCAACTTGGACTTGGTTCAGAAATCGTAACAGGAGCTTTGACAATGCAACTATTTGTTTTGGGCCTCGAGAGAGATAGTCGTTGGTGAGGGGTTCCATGTATGTGAATTAGTGCACGGCTGCCAATTCATGATTATCGATGCTAATAGTTGGCTTGGCATCTACTTACTTTCCCAGAACATTTGTTTTGTTGAAACGTATTGTGAGGCCAAAATCTTGCTACTACTGGGAGAAGCGAACTATCAAGCTCTGACGTTCCTGCTGACTGTGGGAGACAATTCCAGCATCATCAGCGAAAAGCAAGTCCTAATAGTTATCTTCTAGATCTTTATTTTAGCCTTGAGCCTTGCAAGATTACGTAGCCGACCATCCTATTTAGTGTGATGGCAGATTCCTTCACTTCCGTTACCAATTGTATGCTCCAGTAACAGAGCAAAAACGAATTAGAGCAGTGTCGGGGTCAGGACGCAACCTTGCTTAATACCACTACGAATACCAAATTGTTGTGATATGCTACTATACAACGTGACTGTTCCTTGCATGCCTTCATCGAATGATATTATTAATCGCAGTTTAGAGACGATTTTGAAGAGCCCCTCCATATTTACTAAATAAAAAGCCTTTGTCATGTCAATGAAGGCCACATAAAAAATATAGTTCTGCTCACGTAACGTTTTCTTAAGTTTATGAACAGAAAAAAACAATAATGTTGATCGATGATCTGAATCCACACTGTGACTCCGGATACACAAGCTCAGCCAATTTTTGTAGCCGAATTAAGATGGATGTGACAAAGATTTTACTTTCATCACCTCGTGACACCTTGATTGTTGATGTCCCTTCAATTATCTATGGTTTTGTATAGTGTTACAATCTATGTTTCATATCTTGAGGTATAATGACCTTTTTCCAGCACTGATATAACAAAATATTCAATGGTTGCAGGAGTGCATCCTTACAGCCCTTGATCAAATCAGGTCGATTCCCGTCGCTGCCTGGTGCTCTACTCAGAGCCTCGATGTGAACAGCTTTATTTAAATCATCTAGAGATGGTTCGACGTTCAGCACGTCCATACTGGGGTAACTTTTGATAGGATCAACAACTGTGAGAGTGACTATATTGTCACACGAGAGAGTTCAGAATAGTGCTCGACCCATTGTTCCGTGTGATTCCATTTTGTTATTTTCTCACCAGTGATGGATTTGAGATGTGCTGTTTTCCAACTTACAGGCTCAATAGCATTCTTTATACCATAGTGCATCTGTCGGATGTTATGTTTCATGGAAGTAGGCCCACAGGAAACAAAACCGCTCCCACGTTGGAATTACAAACGAGCCGACTGGGACAGATTTGCAATCAACACACGACACTCAAAAATGAAGCCCATGGTAGAGAGCCTAAGCAAGGCAATAATGCAAGCCGCCACTGAAACCATCCCAAGAGGAGCTAGGAAAAACTATAAGCCCTACTGGAATGATGAGTTGCAGAAAGTGGAAGATGCAGTAACAAATGCTAGGAACATGGCAGAGCGAGAAAAATCCATGGAGGCAAACATCGCCCTCAAAGCCGCCGCGGCGAAGTACAAACACACTCTCAGGCAAACAGCAAGAGAAAGCTGGAAAAATAAAACGGAAAGTCTAAACCTGGACAAAGACGGGAACAAGCTATGGAAGCTAGTCAGAGCCATGAACGACGAAACCCCGTCAAATAAACAAATTACTATCAAGCAGGGCGAGAACTTGATCACAGGTAAGAAAGCCGCTAACGCCTTTGTCGATCACTATGCCAGAGCAAACCACATCGAGGTCCCTGCAGATAAGCATACAGACATTAGCGAAGAGCTAAAGGGACACGAAAACATAAATACGGCTCCTGAAGAGCACATGATGGCCAAACTAACAATGCGCGAAATGGAAGAGGCTATGAGAACACTAAAGAAAAGGAAATCTCCCGGAAAAGACGGGATCACAAACGAAAGGCTGATGGGGCTGGGCCAAACAGCGAAGAGGAAATTACTATCAGTCCTGAACCAAAGCTGGAAAAGGGGTATTGTACCCCAGGCATGGAAAGACGCAATACTGGTACCAGTACCAAAAACAGGAAAGGATAAAACAGATCCAAATGGATACAGGCCCATCAGCCTACTGAGCTGTGTCGGCAAGCTGATGGAACGGATGATAAACACCAGACTGATGTGGCATCTGGAAGAAAAACGAATACTAATTCCACAGCAAGCCAGCTTCAGACAGCACAGATCCACTGAGGACCAGGTCATCCTCATAGCCCAGGAGATAGAAGATGCCTACCAGGCACAGAAACACACAGTAGCTGTTTGGGTGGATCTGGAAAAGGCATTTGACAAAGTCTGGAAGGATGGACAGAGTCAAGCTAAGAAGAAGTGATGTCGGTGGGAAGATGTACAAGTGGATCAACCACTACCTCAAACAAAGAACGGCCAGAGTCCAAGTACAAGGGCAGATGAGCAAAAAGGTGACACTCGAGCAGGGAGTACCCCAAGGGGGAATATTGTCACCCACACTCTTCCTGGTATATATAAACGATATTACAGAGAATATACCAAGAAGAGTCCATAGCTCAATGTTTGCAGACGATCTGGCTATGTGGACCTCTGAAAAGAATCTCACCATAGCAAGAAATCGGATGCAGACGGCCCTAACATCGCTGGAAGAGTGGGCGAACTCATGGCTGGTCAAAATAAACGAGGAGAAAACCACATGCACAATATTCTCGCTTTCATTAAAACCCCAAAGTACCAAATTAAGTCTAAATGGCAAATTCCTGCAGCCAAACGACAACCCAACCTATCTGGGAGTCACATTTGATCGGCGCATGACATGGAAAAGTCAGATTGAGAGAAACCGAATGAAAGCCAGAGAAAGAATGGCAATCATGAGGAAACTTGCTGGCACAATCTGGGGAGCAGACGAAGGCATACTAAAGAAACTGTATACTGGAAGAGTGAGATCAGTTCTCGAGTATGGCATTGCGGCATGGACAACAGCAGCGAAGGCGAACTTCGATAAAGTTAACAAACTTCAAAACCAAGCCATGAGAATTATAACAGGTGGCATGAAGTCAACGCCAATTGTAGAACTTGAAAAGATTACAAAACTGCAATCCATGACCGATAGAAGAGACTGCAGAGCCCAGCTGCAGTCAGAGAAACTCCGAAGACTGACTGACCATCCAATGCACCAGAGACTAAACAATTTGGGAAATGGGAAACTAAAGCGGAGAAACTTTGCAGAAATAGCCAAAGCAAAGATGCACGAAGATCCCATAAACGCACTAACAACACCAAAACCCATCACTACTGTACGAAAACCTACCTGGAGGCAGGATATATTTCCAGAGGTGGTAGAAAATATACCAGGTATTGCAAACAAAAACTGCCAGACTGAAAAAGAAAGGAGAGATACTACCCTAAGCTTCATAACGAAAAGCTACCCAAGCATGGACTGGACCCATGCATACACCGACGGTTCTGTAACAAACACTACACAGAACGGAGGGGCAGGAGCATTCCTGAACCTACCAAATGGCAGACAAATAACACTGTCACTCGCTACTGGTAAGTACACAAGCAATTTCAGAGCGGAGGCAGAGGCACTGAGGGCGGCAGTGGAAGAAATGGTGACACACAGTGAAAATGAGAGCCATATAGTCCTGCTGACAGATGCTCTCGCCGTAGTCACAGCGCTAAAAAGCCAGAAAAACACTGAGCTTAATGACTTAAGAGCAGCACTCTGCAAACTGTGCCAGCAGTCCGCACCAAAAAGGGTAGTGGTACAGTGGGTTCCGTCACACTGCAACATCCAAGGCAACGAGGAGGCAGACAGACTGGCAAAAGAAGGTGCAAGACTACCACAAACAGATACTAGTATGACGTACGAAGAGTCAAAACGGCTTATCAAAGCCAGATACATGAACAAATGGGAAACCGAACATACTGGTTACACCAAAAACGATGCCTATTACCAGTTGAACCGAAGAGAGCAGGTCGTTGTCTTCAGACTTCGCACTGGCCACAACAGACTGAGGTACCACCTATTCAACAAATTGAAGACAGGGTGTACCGACGAATGCCCGTGCGGTACTGGTAAAATGACCGCTGAACATCTGCTGCAGAACTGCCCGACATACGAGGATCAGAGAGAGCAGATGTGGCCATTACCAGTGGAAATGCAAGACAAGCTCTATGGCAGTGGCGAGAGCCTCAGGATAACCGCCGCTTTTTTCGAAAAAAATAATGGTTACTGTCTGACTGCGTACGCAGAAGAAGAAGAAGAAGAAGATGTTATGTTTGTGCTGCAGTCTGGGTGTTTTCACTGGGCTGAAGTCAACATTAACCATTCATTACCGTTGAAACGAAATTCATCGTCACCAATCCATCCAACTCGCTGACAATCCCCTTTCCTGCTAACCTCTTCAATGCAAATCCCATCTCTACTTACTTGCTTGCCGTTTCTTGGGCGTCAGACATCATGTTTCCAATGTTCGACTACGTGAAGTGTGTTGGCCTCACCCTCCCAACCTCCCTCAACAAGCCATCCATAATGCATTTTTCTAGAAGTTTTGAATAAATAATTATGTGGTCTGGCTCTTGTGCTGCTCCACCGTCACTTCTCTCATCATCCGTGTATCCCAATCTCTTTTAGTTCTTCCTTCATCGTGATACACCAGTTCGGAGTCTTATTAGGGACTTTCATTTTGCATAAGGCAAGGGGTATCTAGGCGCAGGCTGCACCAACAGTTCGATCCAGGGTACCTGCGTCAGTTCATTCCATTTTCAATACGGTGTTTACAGGGACTAGTCTGTAGGGGCTGTGCTGTCTAGATTACAGTTTTACGTACTGCAACTGGTGTTCAAACATAATGTACTTGTGTCGTTTGCCTGTTTCTCAATTTCAATTTCTGATGTGCCACTTCTTCATGGCCCAGGCGGTGCTAAGATGATTATGGTGTATATTTTTCAGTTGCAGGTTTTAGGGATCCGGCCGATTTAATTTATTGTTGCACCAGTAATTTTGACATGTACATGGTTATTTCAAACTGGCACTGCGTACTCAGCTACGGAGAAACACACAGCGAATACTGATATTCTGAGGATATCTGGCTGTGCTCCATACGGTGGTGCCAGTCAATTTTTGGATGATATTATATCTCGTATGTTTCTTCCGTTTTGATTTCTGGCAGTGTTTCGTATAGGACAGCCTACCATCCAACTTTACACACGTGTATTATGGATCCTGTCCTTGCCATTTGTTCTGTAGTTTTCTTTTTGCTTTTCTGTTTCTGAGGGGGAAACCACATTCTTGTGTTTTTGCTGAGGTCCTGTTTGAGGTGATTGTTCTGGTAAAGAGCAGCAAGTGCAATAAGGAGCACGTGGCTGAATGGTTGCGATGCCTGCCTGCCGGCAAAGAGGGTAGGGGATAGAATCCTTGTTAAGGCATATGTTGAGGATTAAGTATGCAAACATGGTCAGCACACGAAGTGGCGACAGCAGTAGCGAAGTGGCTGGTAGTTCTCAGCCTAAGATCCACACGACTACCCCAGCAAAGAGCATACAGTCGTTGGCGATTTTTTGTGTTTTTCAATTCGACAAGGGCATCAAAGGCGTTTGTCTGTTTGTGGTCAATCTCTTCAAAACGATTTCCTTTGACAGCGACTGCTGTGTCGTCGGCATGCATGAATTGCGTCCCCTCTGTGTCTACTGGTTGGTCGTTAGTAAATATGTTTTACAATGTAGGTGCTAGAACACTTACTTGTAAAATTCCGTTTATTTGTGATTTCGCCAACATCTCAACACCCCCCCCCCCCCCCTTGCCTCCCTTTCTTAACGACATATAACCATTTTTTCTACTAGAGACGTTTGATAGGCTGGAAATTGCCAACCATCTGCCTTATAATATGGTTTCGTCAGCAGTTCGTAGTAGTTTAAATTGTCGTATGCTACACTTCGATAAAAATCACTCTTTTGATCTGCTTGCATTCATGCCCGTTAGTTGTGTCAGGTTCACGTTTTGGCTTCAACATGATCTTCCAGGTCTGAAACCTGCCTGCTTGTTATTTGAAAAGCTTCTTATCTTTTCAAGACTGCGGTGTGGTTCAAGATCAGTCTGGACAAAACCTTATGCAGATGGCATGGAATCGACCCAGTTAGGAAATTCGTTTTTTTTTCTTTAAATTCTGAATTTATCAACGTAACGACGTGGGAATTCCTCCAGATTCAATGCAAGTGTTAGAAATTCCCCCTATGCATTCTGACTATTTGACAAACAAATAAGCAAACACATATTTTCCATCCTGTTTCAATATTTAATTGACAGTATGCATCTAATGAACGTGCATTTTAACAGGGCATCCATACAAATGACAAATGAACTTAAAATGAGTCATCAGATGCTAAATATATCCATCATTACTAGACGGTGCAGAAACGGAGGCGGTGAGCAGACAGTTGGGGGGAAACGACTACCGGCTCTTAAAATACGGAAGAAAATGTCGCATCTCCTGAAGACAGAAACATACAAATAATGAAGTCCTGGCGAGATAAATAACATATCTGTTTAACAGATATATTTAACAGATCTATTTAACAGATCTTTTTAACATTTCTCTTTAACAGAAATGTTTAACACTTCTGTATAACTGTGACAGATCTTAACGGTGTCGATTTTATTAAGAATAGTATTTTAGACATGTTTTATTTAAGTTAGAAAGGGTAGAAGCATTGAGAGCCAGTAATCATGTATTATGTGTTATAGAATTAAAACTAACCAAGCTAGCCAGTAGTGTACTCAAATCTGGACATCGGAATGCTTTGAATGCATAGCGTTGGTTTCCAAGCCACGCAGATGTTAAAAAACTACGTAACCTTGCGTAACGCCTAGACGCATGGGCGCCTGTTACAGCATAATCGGTAAGGACGAATGCTATTAACTGGTTTTTATTAAATCTCGAAGGGAAAACCTAGGCAGAGGATCTGGAGAAATCAGGGAATGTAGCTAGCTGGGAGAGACGTCACTTGGAGGGAGAGTTTTAGAGAGCGAAGGTCAGTTAGAGAGAGAGAGCGTTTTCTAGAACGAAGATCGGAGATGGTCATCAGTCGGCAGCTAGCGGAGAACAAGTCGTCATCAGTCGGTAGCGAGCAACGAGAACAGAACCGTCTTGATAACGGTGAAGAGGAAAGAAGAAAGCAGATATATTTTCGAAGCCCAGAGAGAGAGAGAGAGAGAGAGAAGTTTCAAGAGACAAATCTTTCACCACGTGAGTCCTGATGTTCAGTAGATTATCCAAGAGAGGTAACTAGTAATGACAATAAAGTGTTCATTGCGGTGTTTTATTTTCAACTAGTGTAATAGTTTATTGGTTTGAAGTGGCAATATAGCTAGTGCAGACCACTTGTACTACTATCTGCTGCGGTAGTTCAGCCAGCTGGAGCTGCTACATAACTACTCTATTTAGAGCTCTATTTATCAGATCTATGTAACAGTTCTCTTTAATATATATGTTTATCAGTTCTATTTAACAGCTCTATATCATCGCTCTGTATAAGAACTCTATTTCCCAGCTATATAATAGCTGTCCATCGTTGTCGATGAGGATCGCTGACATCATCCTTGTCACAGATTTACCTGTTGGGTGTGAGTGCGCATGTTGCTGAACAGGCCAATGCGGGCACGAAAACATCTGCTACATATCGGGCACACGAGGTTTGTAGAAGGGGATGGTGTTCCCGCTGCTCGGGATTTCCGCGTCTCGGGTCTGCTCTGGGCTTTCACAACACGGTCGTCTTCGCCGGTAGCTACACCCGATTTGACTGCGCTTCTCCAGTCAGATCTGTTTTGCGCAAGACATTCCCAGGTGTCGATGTCTATTTGGCAACTTTTCAGTGAGTCCTTCAGACCGTCTTTAAAACGTTTCTTTGTGCACCCTCTCTCGCGCCATCCCTCTCTCAGCTCGCCGCAGAGAAGCTTCTTTGAAGCCGCTCGTCTGACATACGGACGAGGTGCCCGACCCATCATAGTCGTGCGTTTTCTAACAGTGCATGGATGCTGGGCATGTTAGCCCTCGAGAGAACCTCGATGTCAGTGACACGATGTTGCCATCGCATGTGAAATATTCGCCTCAGGCAACCTGTGTGGAAGTGGTTTAGCCTCCTTGCATGTCCAGAGTATACAGTCCAGCTTTCGCAGGCGTATGGTTGGGTTGGAATGATGGTTGCGCGGTAGACTTTGAGTTTGGTCTTGGCGCTGATGCCACGACGTTCCCACACCATCGAGCGCATTCTACTCACAGCTCTGTATAACAGCTTCATTAACCACCTCTATTTAACAGTATCTGGGAATGAAAAACGTAGAATCACAGCTGATACTGCTTGAAACGACTTATGGGGGTGGGGGGGGGGGTTCATTTTGAAAACGTTTCTTTGGTAGATTGTTATAGTGGCTCTTCTTACATCCCTTGGTGTACTTGAGAGTGGCGACCTGGGCCTTCCTGGCTGTAGTACTATTGAGGTTCATCAGTAAGCTCACCACTATGATGTCGATCGCCCCCTCATTGGTCAGATTGCTGGGCCACGATGTATTTCCAGTAGCATTAACGAGAACGTGAGGTTGGGTCTTGATCAATATGTTTCACCTGACAAGAATTACTTTTCACTCTCACGGAACCACTGTAACATTTCAAGCACAAGCAATTACAGTTTAGCGATTGTCTAGCAGATCCAACGAAATAAAAACTAATACAATATTAAGGTCGCTTAAATCCAGTCGTCAGTGCTTCTGTACTGAGCAGAAACTTGGAGAGCGTCAACGGAGAACCAGAGAAAACGCCAATCATTTGCCGGTAAATGGCTTCGGAGGATAATGCGTATTGGCTAGCAAGACACGATGAGGAATGAAGACGTATCGGAAAGTAGCCAACAACAACTAATGAAGTAACAAATCAAACTAGGGAAATGGAGTTGGATAAGCCACACACTAGGGTCAACATCATCAAACGTGGTCAAACATGGGAGGTGAGAGACATGTTGTTGTTGCCAGTATGTATACCTTTGGTCCGCCATAAAAAGGGCGTTAGGTGGAGGGTCGCAGAAGCTTTTCTCACATCCCGAACGTACTGATGAAGGTGGGCCGTGGTCCACCAGGCAATTGTGCTATGATTGGCTTCATCTGCTTGTCGCTCTTGCTGTGATCACATTGATCCACTTCTCGTCAACCAGACTATTTTGAAAACAGCCTTTTTCCAGGGAACTAACTATACGTGGAAGAGAGGCGTGGTCTTGGTCAGTATATTACGCCTGACTGATGTGGTGTCCAGGTCAGTATGTTGTATCTGACTCTGACGCGGCGTCTTGGTCAGTAACTTAGGCCTGACGGGTTTAGCGTCACAGGTTCCACCAGGAAGAGATATACCGTACACCAAGAAATACTCGAAGAAAAGACTGAGAATTAATTTAGGTCTTTGTACATCGACTGCAGAGAGGCAGAAAGGGCAACCCAAGATCGAACTTACTAGAGGAGGGTTGTCAATGGCTTATGCCCAGAGAGAAACTATTATTATTATAAGTAATTGCTGTCACCGTTCTTGAAAATCGCCTTGAAAATTGTAATGTGTGGAAGGAATCCATGGATCACGTAATATTTCAAGTTTACATTGAATGGTTATATTATTATGAGGCTGGTGTATTTTCCAATTTCCATATTCGAAATTATATTTTTTGTCATATTTACGGTGCAATTCTCATCTTCTTGTGTTTTTATCTTCTTTTCCTTTCTCCTTGGCTTCTTCGGTACAACTTGGTGTCTCACCAGAATGTCAACCAGTCTTCTGTTTCTTTAAACAATTTCAAATATCCTTATTTGTGAAATAGTCCGATCGACTAATCTGGAAAAATTGACCATGAATGACTTACTTATTGCTCACCCGGCTCGTTTAACAAAGAGTAAACAAATTGACACGATAAACGTATCAACACAATCACTGAACTGAATAAATTCCAATAGTTGGAATTCAACTTACTATATAGCGAAGTTTTTTCTCACCTGATCATTTCATTGTATTATTAAAATATTTATTGCCACAAAGCCCACATGTTTTTCACTAGACAAAAATGGACGAATGTATAAGGTAGAGTCAGGATGAATGAGTCAGAGTTGCCAACCCAGTTTGTGGGAAAAGTCGTTTAAGCAGCAGTGAAAAGTTGCTAAATTTCTGTGTCATCAATGGAAAACACGTTATTCCTGTCGATATCGGGGCTTTTAAAAGTAGCTAAATTACATAATTTAAACAATACACCATTTTAATTAATATTGTCGCGGAAATTATTGTTTTAAGTAGCAATAACAAATTAAGAATAATCAATAAATCACATCAATTCGGGGGGGGGGGGGGGGGGGTAGGTGTGTTGGAGTGGGGAGTAGGGGAATACCTTCTCCTAGCGTCCATGTTTTAGGTATTGGAGTGGAGACATCATGAAGTAGAGTGGAGACATCATGAAGTAGAGTGGAGACATCATGAAGTAGAGTGGAGACATCATGAAGTAGAGTGGAGACATCATGAAGTAGAGTGGAGACATCATGAAGTAAAGTGGAGACATCATGAAGTAAAGTGAAGACATCATGAAGTAAAGTGAAGACATCATGAAGTAAAGTGGAGACATCATGAAGTAAAGTGGAGACATCATGAAGTAAAGTGGAGACATCATGAAGTAAAGTGGAGACATCATGAAGTAAAGTGGAGACATCATGAAGTAAAGTGGAGACATCATGAAGTAAAGTGGAGACATCATGAAGTAAAGTGGAGACATCATGAAGTATAGTGGAGACAATGTGGCGTATAGTGGAGACATTATGGTGTATAGTGGAGACATTCTGACGTACAGTGGAGACATCATGAAGTAAAGTGGAGACATCATGAAGTATAGTGGAGACATCATGAAGTAAAGTGGAGACATCATGAAGTAAAGTGGAGACATCATGAAGTAAAGTGGAGACATCATGAAGTAAAGTGGAGACATCATGAAGTAAAGTGGAGACATCATGAAGTAAAGTGGAGACATCGTGAAGTATAGTGGAGACAATGTGGCGTATAGTGGAGACATTATGGTGTATAGTGGAGATATTCTGACGTACAGTGGAGACATCATGAAGTAAAGTGGAGACATCATGAAGTATAGTGGAGACATTGTGGCGTATAGTGGAGATATTCTGACGTTATAGTGGAGACATTCTGACGTATAGTGGAGACATTCTGAGACATTCTGACGTATAGTGGACACATTCTGACGTATAGTGGAGACATTCTGGCGTAAAGTGGAGACATTCTGACGTATAGTGGAGACATTCTGACGTATAGTGGAGACATTCTGACGTATAGTGGAGACATTCTGACGTATAGTGGAGACATTCTGCCGTATAGTGGAGACATTCTGGCGTGTAGTGGAGACATTCTGATGTATAGTGGAGACATTCTGACGTATAGTGGAGACATTCTGATGTATAGTGGAGACATTCTTACGTATAGTGGAGACATTCTGACGTATAGTGGATACATCATGAAGTAAAGTAGAGACATTCTGATGTATAGTGGAGACATTGTGATGTATAGTGGAGACACTGCAGTATAGTGGAGACATTCTGATGTATAGTGGAGACATTCTGACGTATAGTGGAGACCATCTGACGTATAGTGGAGACATTCTGACGTATAGTGGAGACATTGTGATGTATAGTGGAGACATTCTGATGTATAGTGGAGACATTTTACAGTATAGTAGAGAAACTGCAGTATAGTGGAGACATTCTGACGTATAATGGAGACATTCTGACGTATAGTGGAGGCATTGTGATGTATAGTGGATACATTCTGACGTATAGTGGAGACATTCTGACGTATAGTGGAGACATTCTGACGTATAGTGGAGACATTCTGACGTATAGTGGAGACATTCTGGCGTGTAGTGGAGACATTCTGATGTATAGTGGAGACATTCTGACGTATAGTGGAGACATTCTGATGTATAGTGGAGACATTCTTACGTATAGTGGAGACATTGTGATGTATAGTGGAGACATTCTGATGTATAGTGGAGACATTGTGATGTATAGTGGAGACATTCTTACGTATAGTGCAGACATTCTGACGTATAGTGGATACATCATGAAGTAAAGTAGAGACATTCTGATGTATAATGGAGACATTGTGATGTATAGTGGAGACACTGCAGTATAGTGGAGACATTCTGATGTATAGTGGAGACATTTTACAGTATAGTAGAGAAACTGCAGTATAGTGGAGACATTCTGACGTATAATGGAGACATTCTGGCGTATAGTGGAGGCATTGTGATGTATAGTGGATACATTCGGACGTATAGTGGAGACATTCGGACGTATAGTCGAGACATTGTGATGTATAGTGGAGAAATTCTGACGTATAGTGGAGACATTCTGGCGTATAGTGGAGACATTCTGATGTATAGTGGAGACATTCTGACGTATAGTGGAGACATTCTGACGTATAGTGGAGACATTCTGACGTAAAGTGGAGACATTGTGATGTATAGTGGAGACATTCTGATGTATAGTGGAGACATTGTGATGTATAGTGGAGACATTGTGATGTATAGTGGAGACATTCTGACGTATAGTGGAGACATTCTGACGTATAGTGGAGACATTGTAATGTATAGTGGAGACATTCTGACGTATAGTGGAGACATTTAACAGTATAGTAGAGAAACTGCATTATAGTGGAGACATTCTGACGTATAGTGGAGACATTGTGATGTATAGTGGTGATATTCTGATGTATAGTGGAGACATTATGATGTATTTTGGAAACATTATACAGTATATTAGAGATAATATGAAGTATAGTGGAGACATTATGAATTATAGTGGAGACACTATGATGTATAGTGGAGACCATAGCAAAGATTACAACTCAAGGATTAACAAATACACGAATAACATCAGTAATAGAGGATATGAAATGCACACAAATATTATCCAATGAAATAATGAAGTGGATACAATATGTTGAAATCAGGTAGTGAAAACTATTTTTGACCAGGAACTAAACTGCATTAATCGCCTAAGTTCCTGAATAGGAGAAAAAAACGTGAAAAACTCAGGAAACAAATCAAAGGGGAAATCCGTGCAACGATTAAAATAAACAGCAAACATCTATTGTGTATGTCACGAAATCTCAAATTGGGTAAGAAAGGGCGAGGTAAAAGATCAGAGGACAGATTGTACATTAAACGTAGGCGAACAAGACATAATTTCAGAAGAGTTGTTGTCAGTAAAGGATTAACAGGGTTCGGACATCAGTTTATGTTTGTAGAAGGATGTGTATCATTTTTAAAAAAATACCAATATGCTTACATGCATAACAGCAAGAGGTTGTAGGGACATCACTCAACGTGAGAGTGATGTGTTGGACATCTCTCTCAGGCCGTGTTCTAGTCCATTATAGTCGTGTCTAAATTACACAGTAGCACTAAAACCGACGCTGTCTGCAGCTATGGTGAAGGGCGCCAATCTCGTGAAGTTCAACCGTGTGAACTATTTCGTGAAATTACGACACATATTTAAGGGTAGTGCTAATTCATATAGCCAATGTCTAGGCCAGGATAATCGGAGGGAACAAAACACAAACAACGAACGAATTAACTAGTCCAAATGGAAATCAACGACACGTTGCCGTGAATACAAATATTAGGCGTCGACTATTGTTAAAACTAAAATACCTGAGCAATGTAGACCAGCAGCCGGTAGGGCGGCATCTTTGCCGATCATTTTTAATACATATTCATAAAATATTATACTCGTAGCTGCCCATCGTATGCGAAGAGAGCAACAGCATCAGACTTGCACTGCAAAATATGTTCTCATATTGATGTAGAGATGAACCCTGGCACCGCATACTTTGCCGCACAAGAGGAACTCATGTCAGAAGTCGACTATGGAGTCACCGTTCGGCATGCTTACTCTGTGCCTCCACGATGGGGTTTCACTCTTGGATTCGAGAACCTTTGGTTATGCTAACGCACCAGGTGAAATGGTTTTTGTAAGCTAACCACAGGAGGTAACATAAATATTGATCTTTTTCAGAGACACATTCAAGAGGCCTCAATATCGTTTCCTCTGATGTCCTAATAAGCGTATATCTATTTTGGGCTCACCGTATAACAGCTGATTGGAGATGTACTCATTGACACGCAAACAACATGTTCCGTCCATCTGATCTGGTCTTTTTGCAGAAGCGTATGGATGCTCATGTTTTTTTACTAAGAAAATCAGAGTTCGGCACTTTGGTCTGTCGACCGACCATGAGCAGCCTACGCAGACATCTCAAGCAAAATCATGTATGCTGTAGTGCGTGTCCGCTATGCACTGTCAATCTATCACAGGCGAGCTGCAGAGTGGTTAACCCTGCAGCACGATACACTTTAACCTTTGTGGCAACACTGATGCCATGTCGGCTTCAGACGTTTGCTTGCAGCTTCCCAAACGCAGAGCAGAGCTCGCCTTTGCAATTCTGTTGTAAACAACAAAGTCGATATTTGCTTCTCTAGTAAGGGTACTGTCTAAGTAGAGGAAGCTATCAATTCCCTGGAGACGTTGGTTCTGTGCTATAATGTTTGGTTCGATGTACGTCTTTCCAGGATCAGACTTCCCAGGATCAGTTGTTTCTCGTGTTAATCGGGAAGATAAAAGTTGCTGCATGCCGTCGAAAGCTCCGTCATGGTGGTTCGCATATTATGTTTTGATGAAGTGTTTAGGGGACAATCGTCAGCAAACAAGAGATCCAAGATATCTTCCTCACATTTTGGTGTACGACTTCAGGCGTCTCCGATTGTACAACTGACTTAGCGTCCTGCACATGCTGTGCATGTCAGTAGCAGCGCCATGTGCATCATCAAAGAGCATTGCTGCAGAGACCCAGATAAACAGTGTCAGTACCAGCACACACCCCTGTTTGACAACGTTAATGACTGGAAAGGCTACAGATAAAACTCCTTCAAGCAGTACTCGAGCCATCATGAAACAGACGGACAACCGCTATGCATTTGCCGGTACAACCAAACTTCGCCATCATTTGCCAGAGTCCTTCCTTGTTGGAGGTGTCTAAAACCATGTACAGGTCACAATGTTTTCTTGACATTTCATTTTTGACATGTTTTGATATTTGTTACACATACCCACACACATACGCACACACGCAGGCACACACACACATGCACCTATTTATAAATGTTGTAATGCACAATTTCAACTCTCGGCTATTATCATTGGATAGTGATGCATTAAGGGTGGGCAAGTGACATTCTGAGATGAACGAATAAACATTGCAGAACGTCGACAGTAGTCTGGTACCACCGCTCCACTATACCGCCCATGGCACGCAGGAAGGAAAGCGGATTGCTCTCTGGCAATACAGTTTCTGGGATTGAAACCGTCAGAGATTAATTTGGGACAGGCCAAGGTACCACCATCGCCGAGGAACTGCTGTTCAAGTGATATGTGCATGCTATCATTACGCCTAGCGTTAATTCTGAAAATCGTTATTTTGGGAAAACAAGTTTCTTCACATTTCCTTTGCCTCACATTTCCATTGCTCACTTTCTACGCCTTTCAACCTGCCCAACATTTTTCTCCTCAACCCACGCCCAACTTCTTCTCAGACAGCTCGTCTCTTTCTCATCCAACCGGCCTATCACCATGTCCATTTCCATCTCCTTCCAACCCGTACATCGTCTCACCGATACTTCCGTCCCCTCTCCCTCCCCTCCCAAATTCGCCTGTCTCTTCCCGTCAACTCAACTCATCTATGTCTGTTTTAGATTCATAACAGTGTCATCTCATTTTTCCCACGGCATCGTTTTGAATATTAAAAGCGTGTGTAATGAGCATTTGATCTATGGCAGGAGTACCGGAAGGTTTTTAGAAAAAAATAACAACTTTCCAATTTGTTCCCAGGCAGCGTCTCTCATCGTAGTGTCCTAGGCAGCATTTAGGGACACCAATTTGATGTGAATCCACACAACCCACCTATAATGGCGTCATGAGTGCTATTCACGGGATTCGATCACCCAATTTCTAGCGACTCCACGTGATTCAACCATCCAATCAAATCTCAAGCGCACGTGGCTAACTGGCATACGTTAGAGAAATAATATAGTAGATTACCACATTATTAAAACCCGCCTAGTATAGAAGCCGCTCCAACTCATGGGTTTGCATATCCTGCGTTCATACTATCAAAAGCCTGTTGAATTTAGAGGTAGAGCAACTTTTGAAATACAACTTCATATGTAATACATGGATATAAGAAAGACTCACTCAGTTTTATAATGATCAGAAGAACAAAACGGAGGCAGGCAAGATGTAGAAACATAATCAAACATAGGGTAGCGATGGTCGTTTTTTGGTGATTAATTGACATGGGCCGGAATTCTACTTTACCTTCGCACTTAGCACTGCGGCTGCTTTGGATTTTTCTTCCACTGCTCTCATACAAAGATGCTTTAGTCTTCTTACTTTGTTCATATCATATGGGTTTGAGTTAAGAGTATATATAATAATTTTTTAAGTATCTTCTTAAATGTGGATCCGTTTCCTACAGCAGGGAAAATTCCAGATTGGGAGAGCCACGATGTGCCTTGAGGAAATTGTAACTGGTTTTTGTGGCTAGGTGTGAGATGATGTGTCACCAAGAATACAGATCTAATGTCATCTACTTAAATTGTTGTTCATAGTTAAATACAGGGGCCGAGGACACAGTGAACAAGGAGACTACTGTCAGTGACTCATACCTGTCTACTTGTATCAGCAAACAAGAGCTGGTCCATGATCCTATTTGTGCCTTCTTGGAAATACTCTGCATCTGTGCAGCCTGACCGAGAGAGTAGGGATCGAAGAACCCCTAATTCTACAAAATAGCCGTGCTGAAACAAAATGTGTCGGGCCGAAATCACATATATCGAAACCTCGATGTAAATACGACACAGCACAACAAACCGTTCTTTTCAGGACGAACGTTGAAAATGAGAACTTTGAATACAGAGTTATGTGGCGTGTTTAACGGATGCGAGAACTAATGGTGAACCCTACTTATCAAGTCCACACTTGACGTCCATTCTATGTATCTAGACAGATTATGTTGTACTGCAGCTTGACCAGGCAGGTGGAGACGGCTTCGTTATTCCTCGTTGAGATTTATGATGCCGCATTGAGGGAGATCTTTTTTGGTGGTGGAGTTTGCCGATGAGTGAAGAGAAGCGGTGTAACAATGACGGCCTATATGAACGGTCCCAAATATCAAAGTTTCCATAAAAATAGCTCCCCGACTTTAAGAAATTTAGACGTTCCCATGACAATAATTAATATAGAAGTTTCCATCACTACAACACTTATAGAAGTTTCTTTGCTATAACAAATACCGAAGTTTTCATGATTATAACAAATATAGAAGTTTCCGTGGCTATAAGAAATTTCGAAATTTCCACAACTGTAACAAATATACACATTTCTATGACTATATCAAATATAAACGTTCATATGACTATTTCAAATATAGACGTTTATAAAACGATATCAAGTATAGACGTTTATATGACTATATCAAATATAGAAGTTTATTTGACTTTAACAATATAGAAGTTTCCATGACCATATTGAATTTATGCGCTGCGATCTGTGAATAGAGGAGATTTATAAGATTCCACCTGTGAACAGAAGAGATTTATAAGCTGCGATCTGTGAATAGAGGAGATTTATAAGATTCCACCTGTGAACAGAAGAGATTTATAAGCTGCGATCTGTGAATACAGGGAGATTTATAAGCTTTCACCCGTGAATAGAACAGATTTAGTTACGTTCGAAAACATCACATGAGTGGTTAAACTTTGACACGGATTTCGCCACAGGATTGATCGTTTTAAATAGACTAGACGAAGTGTAAGCAAATCTAGGTTAATTAAGCGTGCAGCAGACAAGTTCCAGTTCGCAGCTCACGTTTGATACAGATACTGGAGGAAACAAAGAGCACGCAGATGTTTAAGTTATACTTATTAGTTGTATTATTGTTTGCATTGAAAGTTTGCATCATCATCATCACATGCCACGCTGTCGTTATTTACTACGACTTAAAGACCAGGGCATAAATGTATTTTAAATTCTATAATAAGTAGCTGTGGAATTGCATAATAGAACAACACAGAGAACGATTTTTAAGGACCTTTATACTGGTTTACAAGACTGCAGAATCGGTAAACCAGTTTCTGGGAGGGTGGTTTTAACCGTTGTGCGAGTCCATCTTAATAGACTCAGCGACTAGAGCTAAGTAGACCCACAGCCAGTTAGGCGCCATATATAGTTGCTCTTAACAAACCACCCGGGGAAAGATACACATAACTTGGATATATTTTTTATTTGGATTTTGTCCAGATTTTGGCCGTTAAGCCTACTCTTTTCGATTTCCAACTGCTAAGGAATTTTTAACATGCTCGACACTGGACACGGGAGTCCGATCTCACTACCCATAGATCAGGGGAAGTTTTACCATAAGATCCACGTGGACAAAATCCAGTCTCCACCGTGATTCGAACACGGGATCCCCGGCACCCCAGGAGGACACCTTATCTCGAGACTACTGAGTCCCCTAATTAATTCTGTTCTGGACCGACTTCGTGCTAGTCATCTGGAAATGAGAGTCTAATTCTTTTTTGTTCATCGTCCTATAATCCACTTCCCTGGCAACTTAATAAAGAAAGTAAATTACATTTCTTATAAAACACACAGAAGACATTGAACCTATAAAGTCGATCAATGTACACAGTTAGACTCGTACATATTGGATGTCTCTGATATTGTACACACTATCATTGTAAACGCTTGTTATTTGCTGCGTATTTGTTACTCGTATTGACCTTTTAAACACAGACGGAAGTCATTTCGATTGTAACAGAATGAGTAGGGTTTGTCATGTTTCAACGAAACAAACTACAATTAAATGGAAGCAGACTCAATACACTTGAAACGTTAGAATTTTCTAAAAAAGTGACGAAAATCAGCGATGTCCATCTATGTTTAGCCGTTGGACAGTTTTTTTTCTCTTGCTGTGTCCGTTGAAATGGGTGACTTGCGCGGTGATTTGGATTGAAGTGAGTAAGAAACTTTTGTCAACCTCACTCTCTGGTCCTCAGCTACCCTTGGTCAGTGGCAAGATATTTTTTGAGACGACTGGAGATGCACAGGATGCAGACTTTTTCTCAAGGTTTACTCCCGATGGCTTTCCCGTAAACAGGTATCCCGCAATGCAGCGGATGGGGGATGATTATATAACGTTGTGTGTCGTGCCGTTCCCATAACCGCAAGAGGTCGTATGGACATCACTCAGCGTATGAGTGAGTTGGACACCTCTCCCCAGCTGTGCTCAATTCGTTTTAGCCGTATCTAAATTTCACAGACCAAAACTGACGTTTGTAGCTAAGGAGAAAGGCCCCAATCTCGTGAAGTTCAACCGCGTGAAATAGGCGTGAAATACGACACAGGTTTAAGCGTAGTGGTATTCATATAGCCAATGTCCAGACCCGGATAATCGGACTGAAGAAATCACAAAAAACGAACGAATTAAACAGTCCAACTGGAAAACAACACCACATTTTGTGAACACAATTGTATGTCGTCGACTAATGTGAATTCCAGAGAAATCCGTGGTCTGGCGACATCCATTATAAACAAAATCATTAGAGCAATGTAGACCCGCAGCCAGTAACGGCGCCAAATTCGTTGCTGTTTCAATACATGAAAATGAGTAGATCTCTACTGAACTAGTTTATAGCAAAACACAAGCATAAACCGACTGAGAAAGTGCCGCCTCTTTATCGAGTATTGGATGTAGGGATTCTCCAACAATAAATTTGTCTCTGGCACCGAAGAAGATCTTGAAAGACTAACCTGTTTTTGTTAACACGCGAGGTATATAATTCTGCGACAAAACAACGTCTACATGTATATTAACAATGTTTATAAAAGCACTTTGCAAGAGAGAAGACTGAAATATGAAAAAATATAGCATCATTAGTTACTGTATGGGTAGTATAGCTACAGCTTGCATGAAAGTAATCTTGCATCAATGATTCTATATACTACATTATATCATCGGTGCGTGTATTGAACATACAGAAGCAGAACCATATGA